>NW_019384219.1:585548-597714 GCF_000648655.2 Copidosoma floridanum
TACTTATTGGTTTTTTTTTTTATAATGCCTGTTCTTTTTAAAGGTTGCAAAATACAATAACTCTATCTTTTATCATATTCCTCATTTTTCCGTAAGTTGGATGTTGTACAGCCAAAAAGATTTTACATAAGTATAATTTTCTCTTTCTTATTTTTTTTTCTTCGCTTTTATTTTGCGCGTGCATCCGAAGGTCACAACGAGAAAAATTTTTTTTTTGTTTTAGTATTTTGTCGATATTATTTCTTTAGAAAGGGGGGTGTTAATTGTCTGAATGTCCGTTGGTTACGTAGTTATTAATTATTTTATATTTTCTTTCAGTATAATTTGTTGCTTTCTTTCGCGGCTTTTCCAAGGGCCGCGAAATAATAAAAAAACAACAATTTTTTCTATACATATTTATACATGTACGTTTCTGTGTATACTGTCTTCCTATACAATATACAATATCGTTATACTATCTTTATTACTCTTTTACTCAGTATTGCTTCTGTCATCATTATTATTATTATATCACTATTATTATTATATTACTATTATTATTATTATTAACATTATTAATATCGTTATAACTATCGTCGTTGTATTCTCTTCAGTTTATGGCTTACAGTCACCTTGAGGGTCTGGTGGGGGTGGTGGTTCAGGTAGAGCCCTTATGTGCTTTTCGTTGGGCTCACACACTCTTTCTAACTCTTTCTTACTCTTTTCCTCGCTCTCCGTATCCCATGCGTCCTCTTCATCGTTTTCTTCGTCTTGTTCGTTTACGGCGTAGTCGTTGCTATCTCCTCCAAAAGTTCCTTCTGTTTTATCTCGAGGTTCCTGGGTATTGGAATCGTCGTTTTGCCTATCATTATTATATTTGGGTGAGTAATCGCCGCGAGTTCCTTCTACGAGGGCTTAAAAGTGTTGGTTTTTTAGATGCATGTGCTCAAATTCTTCGTCTTTCCCCCCCCCATAAATTGTTGGTATACTATCTTATCGGGTGATACTTGTAGGTGTATACATATGTTTGCTTCATACTCTTGTAAAAATATTAAAGCACATTCTCCGTCATCCAATTCATGGCTGTTATCTAATATTTGTTTTGTTCCTTTTGGGTCCTTACATTTATTTATCCATTCTGACCCACGTAGAATTTTTCTGATCTCGTCTGTTGACTCTGTCAATCCGTATAGAAGTTTTAGGCAATGAAACAGACAGCTTTGTCTCTAGGAACATCGATCATTGTTAGGTGTCTGAAAGGTTCTGCGCATTGGGTCCCCGATACTTTAATCTTTGCATCCTCTTCTTCGTTCATTGCGGTGAGAGTAATATCGCTTTCCCATACATCGATTCTAATGCCCTTTTTTCCTTTGATGTCTTTATTCTCAACGTCGATTGAGACCTTTACTCGGAATTGATTGGTTAATTCATTAAATATTGACCTTAAATTGGTAATTTTATACTTATTATTATACTTATCGTTCCCACCGTTGGGTACCTGAGTATCTGGTAGTTGTTGGCTCTCGTGTTCGTTTAGTGCTGTTCGGCTTTGGTCGGTCATTCCTGTCCCCCACTCATCTACTTGCTGTCTACCTTTGGCTCTACTCTCTCTCTGGTCATGTACCTCTCCTTTATTTTCCAATTTCCCTTCACTTTCATTGTCTCTGTCAGGTGTTTTTGCTGCTGCTGTTTCCCCTATTGCTTTCCTAGCTTTCAACTTTCTCTCTTTCTCCGCTCTTTCTGCTGCCTCGCTATTCCGTGCTCGTTGGTAAACCCAATGTTTTTCTTGCACAGTATCCCTCTGCGTTGCTGCTGGTGTATCACAATGCGCGATAATTATTTCCTTTGAGTTGTGCGGTTACTCGGTGGTATTAGAAAAATCTGCAATTTTTCTATGTAGAGTATCTAACTGTCGTTTACTGGTTCTATGTTGTCTTTTCTCTGTTACACCCTTGTTAATAAACGGTATGCTCGTCGTTTTAACCCCTTTTTCCATGTTTTTCTCTTGGCACATGTACGCCAGTTTATCGTCCGCTGGTCCTTGCGACAGAATTTTTTCTTCATCGTTTACTGCTGTAAGGGTGTTTTTATGAGCCTTATCTTTTAGTTTTTCCGTCATTTTCCGTTCTGATCCTGTGTCTGTATTACTGCAGTTGTGAGTACTTAATACCTGTTCGCTTTCTCTAAGTTTTCTGGACTTCTTTTTAATTGCCTTCTTGTCTGACTCATCTGAGTCAGAGGTTCGGATTTTTACTTTCCTGTTCTTTCGTATTAGATTCCCATGTCTCTTTGTACGCATTTTATATATTCTTGCTGGTGGTGCATTTATGTCTTTGTGATTGTCCTTTTCCTGTTTTTCCTTAAGCTCGTACAGCTCCTGGCGTGGTAGTTCTGGGTTTTCTTCCCCTTCTTTGAGTACTGGATTGCGAGAAAGAGCATCTGGTGCTTTATTTTTCTGTCCAGGTCTATTAACAACATCGAACTTATATCCACGAAATTCTGCCTTCAATCTTGTCAATCTTAAGTCCGGTTTCTTTGATGTGTGGAAATGTTTGAGTGGTTCATGGTCAGTTATGACTGTAAATTTACGACCGAACAAATATGGCCTGAACTGCTCCTTGGCGTACACTATCACCAATAATTCCTTGTCGTATGTCAACTATCGTAATTCACTGTCTTTCAAGCATCTGGATGCATATTTGTAAGGGTAATCTTTGTCTATCTCTCTCTGGCCTAAAATTGCTCCGATAGCGTAGTCAGATGCGTCGGTTGTTACGATAAAGGATTCCTTTATATCTAGAGCTTTCATCACTGGCTCACTGCACGGAGCGTTTTTAAGTTTTGTAAATGCATGTTCTTGTTCCTCTTCCCATTCAAATTCAGCTGTTCTTCTTGTAAGCTTTAAGAGAGGTTGGGCTATTTTTGCGTAATCCTTGATGAAGCGTCAATAGTACCCCGCCAACCCGAGAAATTGTTTCATTTCTCCCGCATTTGTTGGTTTAGGAAAACTTTTTACTGCTTTAATTTTCTCTGGATTTGTTTTGATCTCGCCATTGTCTACAATATGACCGAGCACTTTCGCTTCCTTTCTAAGGAATTGGCATTTTCTTGGTTCTATTGTGAGGTTTGCATCGGCTAGCCATTTTAGGAGCCTTTTAAATATTATCTCATGTTGTTCCAAGTTTTATGCGAATACCATGATTTTATCCATACATACCTCTATCTCGCGTCCTTGTAAGCCTGCTAGTGCCAGTGTTATCACTCGCATGAACGAACTTGGTGAGTCGATACATCCCATTGGCATTCGTTTATATTGGTTATGTCCGTTTGGTCCTGAGAACGCAGTTTTATGAGCATCCTCCTCATGAATCTCTACTTAGAAAAACCTGCTCTTCAGATCTACCACGGTTATTTTGCAGCTGCTAAACTTTCCAAAATTTTATTTTGGAATGGCAGTGGGTAGCTTATACCAACTGTTATTTCGTTCAATAGCCAGAAGTCTGTTATGACCCTCCAGCGTTTTTCCTGTTTTGATCCCACGTTTTTCGGGACAATCCACATATTTAAGTTATATGGGGACGTTGATGGCTCAATTATTTGTTGTTGTAGTAGTTTATCTATTTCTACTTGCATCTGTTCCTTCAGTTTTATTGGATAGCGTACCCTTTTGGCAACTGTTGGCTTCTCTATTGCCGTTATTATTCGATGCTTAAGTAAGTTTGTGGCCTTTAGTGGCTCGCCGTCGAGGCCAAATACAAATGGATTAGACTCTATGAGATCTTAGATGTGGTTTAATTCCTCGATGTTGCAGCCAGATGTATCGACGATTTCCATTATTTTGCTTACTTGAGCCACTATATCTGATTTCTTAATATCTTTGAAATTTTCAATGTTGTTCTTTATATCATCATTAATTTTACAGCTTACGGCATTTATATCTTTTATAATTTCATTATTTTTTACCTTTGCGTTTTAATTTTAAGTGTTAAAAAGCCCAATCATGGCTTCGTTTAAACCTTCAGCGTCGTCTCCAGCGATGCTAAATGGTTCCGCTTCTTGTCTTGTTTCACATTCGAAAACATTTACTTCTGGTACTGGCACGTCAATTTGTTTGTCTGTTATGTTTATAATTTTCACTTACATTTTTTAGTTTTTATTTTTTCCTATAAACTTTCCAAATAAGGTTCCCTCCTTTATATTTTGTAGAGGGATTTAGCCGACTTGTACGTGACTGTTTTCATCTTTTATACGCGCAAATACTATTTTCCTTGATTTTGCGGGGATTTTAAAATATTCTGGTTTTAGTCATGGGTTTCTAATGCCTTTCAATTTAAAGTAATTTCCTTCGGCGCTTATAAGGCCATTATAAAACTTAAAAGCGTTTCAGCCAATAATGCCATCCATTTCTATCGGAAAGGTATCAGGGACTACGTGCAGATTCATTATTATACCGTTAAGACATATTTTAGTCGTCCCTAACGTGCAGCGTACTCTGTGTGTGACGCCAGTTACAAGGAATTTTTCTCTGCTCTCTATATGCGTGTCTGTACTGAGACAGCATTCTTTTATGATTGATACTTCGGCACCAGTTTCCACGTGAAATTTTGCGCTATAAGATTGCAGCTAAGTACTGTTTAATATAACTGATGGTGGTGTACTTCCAGTACTCGATATATTTACCTTGCGAAGAGGTAGGTTCATGCTTTCATGGATTTTTTATTTACCACCTAAAGACCTACTAGTTTTAAATTCTGTTTTAATTCTTTTTCCTTTGTGAGCATTCTCAGCCGTTTGAGGAGCGTGTTCGGAGTCTGTTTCTAGCGATACTTTAATTGTTTCATTTCTCGTATACTTTTCTTTGCGTGATGTCTTGCTATCTTAACCTCCAATGCGTATTTTATTTGACTCAGCTTGCTTCTCTCCTTTAGCTGACTCTGTTTGGTTCTCATGCTCTATCTCCTTCTATATTCTCGGGGCCCGCTCGGCGCTTGGAGAGCATGACGAGCGTCCTGTGAGTTTAAATGTTCCGTGCTACGTGGCGATATTTTTTTATAAGGTGCATCATTTTTTCCATTCGGAAGTCCTCTGTCATTATAATTTTCATTTCTATTATAATTTCTGTTATAATTATAATTTTCTCTATAATTATTGTAGTTACCGTACAGGATGTTGTAATTGTTATTATTATTTCTTAAGTAATCAGAGTTTCTGTTGTAGTTATTATATCTGTTGTAGCCTGTATTGTTATAGGGGTTCCTTGTATAATCGTTGTTATAGTTTTGGCTACACGTATTAGGGGGGTAATTATAATTATTCTGGTACTTAAAATTTTCTTCCGTATTTTCCCTGTTATTATTGTTGAATTGTTCACGTCCATCGCTCTGATTTATTTTCCCATTCTCTGCGTCTCTTACTAGCGTGCGGCATTCACTTTTATAGTGCCCCCTGCGTTTGCAGTAAGCGCAATTTTTATCCCTAACGTTTTGTTTATCTTGTGATACCTGCACTGGTGGATAATTTACTTTTAGGTCTGGGTTTTGAATTCTCTTATTCGCTGCGTCTGCTACTAATCTCATACATACTTTTGTAGCATGCTCCTCGCATTCATTGCAATATGAGCAATATTGATAGTCTCCTGTTATTTTATTTTTGTCTGTTGTGTCGCGTACTTCTGCCTGCTCATGGCTGCTTTTACGATTGTCCGTATCTCTTGTTTCTGCTCTCGCTCAGTATACTTGGGCCTCGATTCGTGCTGGCATTATTTCTCGTAGGCTTAAGTCGCTTTCCATTTTTGTTGCGGCTACTAGAGCTTCGCCTAACGTTTTCGGGTTAAGGCATGTTACCCTGTAGTTGTAAGGTAATTGTATCCTGTACGTATATTGCTTTATAGCTTCTTTTTCAGCGCTTCCCTTTAATGCGTGTCGTTGCCCGGGTGATAGTGTCGTATTCAAATCGTTCAGGGTTATTATTTTGTCGTATAATTTTTGAACGCACCTGCTGTATTCCTCTACTAATTTCCCTCTGTATTGTTTAACTACTTTTAATTTTGCTAATAACGTGTCAACACTTCCAATGCTGCAATATTTTTTTTCTAATTCTACCAAGAATTCATCGACAGATAAGAACTGTGCCAGAAGTGGTATAAATTCGGCGGCTGCTTCTTTCAGCTTATTCGCTAGTGAGCCTATACAAAATTTTTCATATACGGGGCTTACCGTCCACGATACCACTTTTACCATTTGTTTGAAAAGGGGTAGTTTAACGGAATCGCCGTCAAATATCGGTATGTTTACTGCTAGGTGACTAATCGACGACATTATGTTCTGAATTGGGCGTTCGTAATTAGGATTTCCTGCGTAATGTGGGGGTACTATAAATCGATCTTGGGTGTTTAATTTATTTCTATTTGCCCAATATAACTCGTGTACTCCTGCAGAATAAAGAAGTGCCACTGTGTTCTGTCTATAATAATTATTGTCATGGTTTGTATTGTAGGTGATATCGTCGATCCCGATTTCTTTCTCGCCTTGAGCTACTGAGGTTCGCATTTGTGTTTGATGCCATGTAACTTCTTTGTACGTCTGTTGTGATAATTGATGTTTTGGTTGTGTAGGTGTAGGTATTCGATTTTTATATTGTTGCACCGCTTATGCCACTGCTTCTCTTATTATATCGTGTAAATTACTGTCGTGTTTGGCTTGTGGTTTATCAATATGGATTAGTGACTCGTCGATACATGTCAAATGTTGCATTTTCACGTTCGGTACATGGAGTTAATTTTTCAAAAACGGGGGGTCTATGTGTTTCTGTGTGGGATGGAGCATCAGTTTCGTTGTCACTTATGTCTTGTCTATGAGATAACTGTCCGCGTTTTATGCTTGGTGTTAATTTCCTTAACATTTTTATCATAAAAAGTTTCTGTTTTTTGCTGGCCTTATATCACTCTGTTCATGATTCCGGATCATCTTCTAGATTAATTTGTATTACTTCGTCATCTGTGTCAATTAGTCCTGTTTCACGTATATCTGTGCACCTCACGGCTTCCTGTACTCCCCTTTCCAGTGTATCATTTGTTTCTACGTCACTTATAGTGTTGCTCTTTAGTCTTTTTTTTTCTGTTGTTCGTCTTGTGCTTTTCTAGTTCATATATATATTCATCGAATCGTAAAACACCGTCGTTTCTATTTTTTTTGTTTTAACCTGATAGATACGCGCGCTCTATCGAGTGTTAGTCGATAGTCTTTTTTTTCGTTCTTGTTTTCGGTTAGCTACTCCTTGTATTTATTAACTAATTTAAAAAATTTTGTATGGGGTGTTTGTCGTTTGTATCTGTTATATGCTTGTGCATGCAATTTTGGGTTACCGCTAAGGTCTTAGGATATTGTGACTTAGAAATAATATCGATATATAAGTTTTTTCTTTGAGGTGCGTATTTCCCTCGGGAGTTACGAGTATAGTATATACGAGTAATAAAAATTTACTTACCAGGTCGCCATGACGATGGTCAGCATGAAGATAACCCCTGCAAACTTATGGGTTATTTGGTTATTGGGTTTGATAGTAGAGTGCTTGCTTTTCACCTAGAATGATGGCGTTGAAGACGTCATTCCATCACTTTCTCTAAGATAACTCCTATTCAACAAAAATAATAATAAAAAATGCCAATGCCTCAAAAAAAGGGGGTAGGTGGATGACTTTCTCACAGTCCAATCATTCCGTTAATAACCAATAATTGTTGGTCGTATATGTATGTATATTTACCCACACTACCCACAGCAATTTTAACAAAGACGAACATGACGTGGCATCGCTGTTTATTTTAGATAGGCATAAGAATTTTTATATCTGGAATAAACTAATATTCTATTGTTCTTACTATAAATTCGTGCCCCTTTAGCCTGAACATCATAATTATAGTACCTAAATTAAAATTTGTAACGGATAGAGAAATGACCAGCCGTATATCGTATTGTTTTCTTAGTAACAGTGGTTAGTTATTACTCGTACTATTATTATGGTCTTTGTAGAGAAATTAACTGTAGCAAAAGTTTAATTTTAATGATAAATATAAATTATAAATAATCAATAAGGGAAAATCAAAAGTAAATTGAGATTTTTCACCCAAACATCTTAACTTCTTCAACTACCTTGTTAATAAACTAAATTTACAACTTAACTATACATACAATAAAAGGAATAACTATTTTATTACGAAAAAGTATAGACACTTGTCACTACCGTTTTTTTACAAAACTTTTACATGGTTCTTACAGTTTTTGTACGAATTTTTGCAACACATAGTTGGTAGTTATTTATCGAAAGAACTCCTTAGTAACTGAATTACTATAATTCAAAATATTTTAATTGTATTAATACACAAAAGTTATTATATCAAAATCTTGTTTAATAAATAAAATAATTAGTATTTCTTGTGCGCATTTCATATTAAAAATTTTCTGGAAAAAGAAATTTAATTTATGCCATTTACTTAAAAAAAAATTGTTAAGAACAGTACAATAAGGTAGTATGATTAAGAGAAGAATTATCATAAATACAAATCCCGGAACTATTATTTCTTAGATGATTTCTTTCGTTCGGTAAATTTATAAGCTCATTGCTTAAATTAACCTTAACACACATCGATGTACTCAAAACATTTTTATGTAAGCATTGTTACGTGGGATAAAAAAGCTGGTAAGGAGGTGCGTTACATAAAGAACTCAACTCGTTAGTCAATTTTTTATTAGCTTCTTGAAGGCAGAGGCGTGTGTGTGTTTCGCGCGGTGTTTTCTACTTATCGTTCAGTCTCTCACCTGAAAGACGCTTGAGTGCCCCGATTCGTCTCTCGCACGGCCTTACATAAGCTCGTTCCCCCTATTAGTGTCCTTTACTAGCGTAGGCTTGTCATTACTAGGGTGAATCAGTATGATATGCCCAGCATATCGTACGTAACACGTCCAAGGCCACAACATCGCTCGTCCTTGACGACTCTGAAATTTGTCTGGTGGCCGCTGTACCTATGAACGTGTGTTATGTTGTTTGAGTTGTTTTTCTCACATACAGTGGTTCTTCGTATGTTTTTCGTATTTTATCAATATATTTATACTTTACATGTTCGTGTTCACTTGCGTATCTATCATGGGAGATTTTTCTTTTCTTTTTCTCATATCTTTGCTTTTTTCCCAAACTACTTGTTATTTTGTAAAAAAAAATTTTTTATCCTTGTCCTACGAACTGCGCCCTTCGAGAAAGCCGAGCGAAACCCGGTGCTCATTCTCGTTCTCTTATTATCATGATTGTTATTATTATTCTTATCATGATAATTATGATTATTATTATTACAATTACTGTAGATTATGATCATTGACAATTTTTTTTTCTTCTTTTTTTATAGATAATTAAACTTAATATATCTTTCTTGCAATAACATATTTTAAAGAAAAGAAAATTCTTTCTTAGTCTCGTCCTACGGACTACGCCCTCTGATTTAGTCGAGCGACTCCCAGCGCTCATCCCCGAGGCTCACGAATTCTTATTTTGTATCATTGTCAGCGGCTATTTTAGTATTCGTCTAGAGGATTGCAGTCAACTTTCTGCTCTGAGTTCTACTGTCAGTGTGGTTTGAATTACTGCCAATTCTCGTGCTTCTTCTTGAACCTTTTATTTTTCTGTGAACATTCTATAACATATTAGAAGTAGGGCCCCCCCGATCGACAAGTCACTTTTACATAAAAAAAAAGCCCCATGCCAAATTCATTGAGCCTTTAATATATAAAGCTGTTAGCTATTAGATGCAAACCCTGGTTTCTGTGGTGAATACTTGTCCTAACACTATTTATACTTTCTGGATAGGTATTTATTTAAATTTATTACCGTATGTACCTTACCCTTTCTCTTATGTTTTTCCTTTATTCAGTTAGCGTTGAGCTACGAAAATGGCTCTCTCCTCACATGTAAAGTATATAATAATAAACGTATATCTTCTAACTCTCTTTCATCACTTTTCTTGTATAATTATTGTAATTTATTTTAGTGTCTTTGTCAATGTGGGTATTTTTCTCCTAGTAAAAAAAATTCTCCATCGTAAATATGTTTCATTACGTTATTTTTTATTTCGCATTGGCTCTACGTGCGCATATAAGTCGCTTATAGAGTTTGTGAATAGTCGGATATAATATTATGCGCTCCATTTTGCCTAAGAGGTCATATAACATATTCAAGAACACTGTAGAGTCAAATAGTTTGACGATTGGTAGCTTTACATTTCACTAGTATTTTTTTATGGTTGAGACAAGCTTGGAGGTGTGAATGAAAAAAAATCATCTTCCGGCAGTGAAGTTTTAACCTGTATCGTACATATTTCTAATATTTTTCATCCATACATTTTTTTTTTTTTAATTGTTCCCTCCTCTAATCTCTTTTTTCATGTGGTTAGATTTAGGTAAGGATTTATAAGGGTATATTTTTTGTTTACTACCATCCTCGACGCCGTAGACGTATGTGCTGATTTAGTTCACTGCTTTTTCGATATTTTTTTTTTTTTTTTTTTTTACAACAACAAAGCTTTCATTTTTCCTCTCTAATGTCAAGGGAAAGTGTTCTTTTTAAGATGTTTGCGTGGCGACTGAGTTCTCAAAGCTGAGCTTCAACTCTACTTGTGTCACAGCATGATTTTTTTTTTTTTGCGCCAGTAGAATCTCCGTGTGTGGTCCTTATAGATGCAATTTCATTCTTTTTCTTTTTTGCAAAAGCAGGAGCAGTTTGCGTACGCTGCTGCGCAATGTCGTGATGTAAGTGACAGCTTATGTGATTGCAAGCGTCTTTAATTTTTTTCCAGTTAAACATGTGGGTTGTAGATTCATATGCCTTCTCTAGAATATTGACGACCCTGTTTGAATGAGGGTGACCTAGTTACGTTGTCCTTCGATGGCCAAGTTCTCTGAAACACTGCCGCACACTGAGTCTGGTCGATTATTCCTCTTAATCGTTGAGCGGTGATCAGGGTGCATTATTTTTAGTCTCTCTTACATGAACAATTAAGTACTGTCCATGTAGTTTTTGCCAAATTATGCTAACTTTGAGGTGGACGGTTTGACAAACAAGCTATTCGTTAATTTAAACATGGCATTCAATTCTTTATCCCGTTACGATTTTGTGTGACGTTTAAGGTGTTGTGGTTATCAGTATATCATGATGGTAGAAGTGGGATTGTTTCTAGTGGAAAACGATAGAAGCAAGGAAGTAGAGGAGGTTTAATCTCTCATATTCAACGTGGGCTCGTGGGTCTTTTCTAAAAGTAGTTTTATTTTTCCTGAAATTGTTTTATTTATTTTTTATCATATCTTCATGCTTCTCTCTACTTAACAATGATTGCTAAAATTTTTTTTTTTTCAATATTTTTTTTTACAATAATGAAGTCAATAATGAAGTCAATCGGGTAATCAAGAATAAAATTATTTTAATTTACAAGTATATGTCAGCTTATACGCCTGATTTTTTCTTTTTGTTTGTCTTTACCATCCATAATTAGTACATTTGGCCTGTGAGTTAATTCTACTACTATTGAGTAAGGTAAATATACGTATTATGAATACAAATTTTGTGACTATTATTGTAATAGCTCTTATCTTTTAAATAATTACGCACGGAGAAATAAAATGAGGACCATTTGACGGGGAAACTTTCGATTTAGTAAATGCTTAAAATTAGAATTTAACTGAATAATTCTATTAACTATAATTAAATAATTTCAACGATGCCTTTTTGTACATAGTATGGAACACTTATTTCATCGTTGTCCGGGTGTTTCATAATGAAAGTCCATATTATGAAACGATCATAAAATATGTAGTAAAATGTCAAAAAACATAAATACGCATGAAATAATGAAGTGAAAATGCTACAGGAATAAAAATAAAGTGTGAAATACAAAATTAAAAAATTTAATTGCTAAAATATTGATACAACGAAGAATATCTTTAAAGAATACCCATTGGAAAACATGAAAATTATTGTTTTTGTCATATAAAATGCGATTTAAATGTACTATTAACAAAAAGTAAAGTTGAAAAAGAAATTTTTAAACCATATTTATTTAAGGTTTCTCTTTTTTAATATTTCGTATTTTACTATTCAAGTTTTTCATTTGCTCAGCAAGCTGTTTTTTTTCTTCTTGTAATTTTTTTTT
>NW_019384219.1:598524-659646 GCF_000648655.2 Copidosoma floridanum
AAAAAAATTTTGTAAAACGAATTTCACGTAATTCATCAAAACTTTTTATAATAGATGCAAGAAGATTTAAATTTGATTTAAATAAATTAAAAAATGTATTTAAAAAATGAGAAAAAAAATTTAAATAAATTGAAAAATGTAATAAAAAAATGAAAAAAAAATTTAATAACCTAATCTTCTCTGCAACCAATACTTGAATAAGCTTTCGTGTTCCAACTCTCCATCCCAATGTCTACTGTTGAAACAAGCTTCAAATCTATGCAAAAGGCCTTTGTCGATACCATTTTGAAATTCCACCATAAAATTACTACCATGAAATGCGTCCCCTGATACGTCAGAAGTTAAAGTGGTTTCTGTTCGATCAGAATTTTTTCTTTTTTTTTTCATCATGTTAAAATTAACATTTTTTGCGTTAAATGGAAAGAGCCCAGCTGACTTGAAACCATTTATAATAATGTTTTTTTCTTGATCCATTGAATCCAAAGCTAATTTAACAGTAGGAGCAAAATTGTCTTTTGTAAGTTTAATAACATCCTCTTGAGCTAGATGCTGGGTAACTGTTTGTTTCCACGCATTTTTAAAGGGATGAAAAAACGCGATATCAAGTGGTTGCAAAATATGAGTGGCGTTTGGAAATAGAGAAATTAACTCGATACTCCTTTCTCTGCAGAACTGTACGAGCGGAATGGTCATGTGCGAGGAGTGGCCATCAAAATACAGAATTATAGGAAATATTACTTTCGTACTTAACAGCCAAGGGTAAAACACATTTGTCATGTAATTAAAAAAATATCTTGGTTGTCATCCAACCCGAGTCCGAGATTTCGATCCCCCAGCCGGTGGGACACTTTTCTGCCACTGCTTTGGGCAAGTGCTCTTTATATTTATATACAATAATGGGAGAACATCGTGTCCCGTCTGCGCTGTACATGAAAAGAGTTGTAATAGCTTCCTTTTCTCCATTTGTGATAACTTTATACACTCTGCGAGCTCCCTTTTCAGTCAATACTTTTTGTGACTGAGGGGACAATTGAATACTGCTTTCGTCGCAGTTGAAAATCCGAGAACTTTCAATATTGTCTAATGCTTTACTTCTCAGATAACTTTCAACCTCAGCAAACCAATGTAAAACGTTTTCTTGCGTCACCGAGTACCTGCTAAGTGTCAAATTTTGAGGCACTCGAATTGCCAACTCAGGATTCCTGTGTAAAAACCATTCGTACCAGTGTCGCCCAGGTACACCGTTCTTAAAAGGCACTTTCAACTTTAAATGCTCAACATACGTTTTGACACCCTCTAATAACTGGTCTTTTGTCACTGGCCATCCTCTCTCAGCACGGTACTTACTCCAAGTTGCGATTTCTGTTTATACTTTGCTAGATAAAACGGTTGGCGGTCCACTTTTTGCATGCAGGGTCTCTGGATGTTTTTGTTTCCTGTAGATACTTGTTACTGGTAACTGAAAATTTTTTGAGACTTCTCTGAAGCTTTTCCCACTTTTTAATGCTTCCAATGCCTTCTCCATGGTCTCGGGCGTGTACTGCTTTCGTTTCATTTTTATCTTTTGCCTGACACCTTTCTTTGCCTTCGATTCTTTTTTACGCATGGAATTTCCAGCCCCTGAAGATTTCTTTTTTTCCTTTGTTTTTTTCACTCGAGCCATTTATGGCTGATCTCTCTGTTAAACGTTAAGTACATTCAAATGTACGTTTATTTTATTAAACTTTTGTTTTTAAAGTACATGACACCTAACGCTACAATTGAGGTTAGAATTTTATCACAGGAATATTTACGTTGAAACAATCAAGAAAAGTATACGTATTCCTCCAACAAAACGAAAAACGAAAATTTTATATTTTTATCTTGCAGTCAAACAGCACCTTTTACGTAAATCGCACGAAATCCATTCGTAAATAGTAAAAAAACAGACTGATAGGAACAGTGACTGAACGAAATCAACTGTAAATAAAACGTTTCATAGATACGTACATGAGCATATATATCTCATGACCATAATATGAAACGCATAGAAGCGGTCGTTTCAAGATATGGCGGACACTAAAAATATGGTACACAATTTGAAACACGGTTGTAATTAACTTCACTATTCGTTTATTAAAGGAATTTCGAGGAATAAATACTTTAGGGACACTATTTTATACTTAAAAATAAATTTTATCACCCTTAGCGACTTTTAAATACGAAGACAACAATAATAAAAACTGCCTTGCTCCTGCCATCTTCATACGTGATTTTCGTCGATTTCGAGTGATTTTGGTAAGGGACAGAAGGTTTATATTATTTTTAATATTAATGTGCATGCAATGATTTTTATTTTCATTTTTCTAAAAAGTGCGTATTTTAGTTATTTTTAAGGTATTTTTATTTAACGTCATTTAGTGACTATGTACAAGAAAAAGGCACATTTACATACTTGTTTTATATTATGGACAGCTTTTGCGTTTGTATTTATAGTACGTACATTTACCTTACGTCTACTCACTAGAGAGTGCCTCACGTGCCCTCACTTGCATTGCTTTTTTTCATTTACATTAAATCAAATGGCAATTAATTAATATTATTAATGCTTTGTTCATGCATACCTATCTATTATAGTTGTTGTTTTTTTTTTGTTGCAAATCTAAGTCTAACGTATGTGAATATCTAGTTTGCAGCGCGTCTGGGGCCGCGAAAAAAGTTTTATCGTAAATCTATTTAATCCTACCCTTTTTTCATATTTTTGCACTGCGTCTGGGGGCCGCGAAAATTTTAGAAATCTAAATCTTTGTACGTATTTTTACAATAGTCTATCTCCACAAGGGGGTAGGTTAATCTTTAGAATATCTGTTGGTGGCGCAGTAATCACTTATTTCATATTTTCTTTTCGTATGATTTGTTGCTCACTCACGGCTCGTTCGAGGGCCGCGACTTTATGAAAACTAACGCTTTTCACTATATACATGTATTATATACGTATGTTTCTGTTTGTCCTGTCTTCCTATGCAATATACTATGTCGGTATACTAGCTTCATTTTTCTTATGTCCTGTATTTCTTCTGTCCTTATTATTATTGTTATTATTATTTATATCATTATTATAAATATTATCAATATTGTTATAACTATCGTCGTTGTATTCTCTTCAGTCAATAGCTTACCGTTGCTTTAAGGATATGGCAGGGGTGGTGGTTCAGGCTGGGGCCTTATGCGCTTTTCGTTGGGCTCCCACAAGTCAATCCTTATTCCCGGCCTTCCCTCTACATTTTGCATTTTCATGCTAATCATTACTAGAGCCCGTAATTCATGGGACCTTCCCTCTCATAAATCATGTATATTCAGCTCTCCTTGTTTATTCGACTCGATTAAATTCCTTACATGTTTTTTTTCTTTCTTGTTGCAACCAGCTGTGTCTACGAGTTGCATTATCTAGTTTACCCGTTTTTGTTTCTCTAGCTCCCCTTCATTTTTTGTAAAAATTTTAATTTTTTTCTTGTTAATTTTTTTTTCTTTGTTAAATAATCTTATCAGTGCTTTACCCAAGCTTTCGACGTCGTCCCCTTCGACGTCTTTTGCGCACTTCCGGTCAATTTCCTCATATTCTAGCAGCTCTACTTCTGGAACAGGCACGCATTTTATTTTGTTACTTGTATTAATGCACTCTGCGACTATTTTACCATTAACATTTCTGGCTTTAAAGTTCCCGAACGATATTCTTTCCTCTATTTCTTGGAGGGGTATCCAGCCATTTTCTGAATTATTTTTGCTTTTTCTTATTCACGCATAAATTATTTGCCTCGATCTCGCAGGTATTTTAAAACACTCCGGTCTTACCAGTGGTGACTCTATGCTATCCAATTCAATCATATTCTTGGTGGCGCTTATCTGGCCCTGGTATTGCTTAAAAATATTCCACGCTATGATTCCTTCCACGTCAATTGGGAAGTCATGGAGAACTATAAGTAATGTGCACTCTAATTCGTGCAACTGAGCCTGTACTATGCCCAACGTTTTGCGTGCTCCGTGAGTCACGCTGATAATAGTTTCTCGATACCTACTGTATATAAGCATGTCTGTGCTTAGAAAATTGACCTTTACAATCAAAATCTCTGCGCCTGTATCCACATAAAAAGTCACCTTTTCATTCTTTAACTACGGTCCCTGTAACTGGACCGCTGGTGGCATATGCCCTGTTCTCGAGAGTTTTATAGTTATCTTGGGAAGCTGCTTTATTTCTTCGTCACGCCCTGAAAGCTCGGGTTCATTATTATCTACATGTGTGTCTGGCGCCTTTGTCCGATTACTCTTCTTGCGGGCTCTCCTGCCTTTTCTTGTGCGTTTACCGCTACGTTGTATCGGAGTGTCATCTTGCTCTGCCGTATTACTTCCTATTTTTTCTTGCATTGTGTAAGTACTTGGACTGTTGTTGTGCGTCCTCTTCTCTACTATCTTTTTTTGCGGCCTCTCTCTCACACATTCTTCCTCACCAGACACACTTTTCTCCATCTCTTTCTCTAGTTGATGCTCGACGCTTGGGGACCACGCGGAACATCTTGCGAGTTTAAAGCTACGGGAGGGTCTCTCTTGTTATCCGGAGTGTATGTGCCGCTTTCTCGCTGCTGTGGGCTCCTTTTCTGTAGCGGCCCCTACCTAACTAAATCCCTATTACAGCCATCCCTGCTCTCCTGATCTCTGTCGGTTGTCGTAATAATTATAACCTCTGGAGTCGTAATCATTATACCTGTAATTGTGATTGTTGTAACTATTTTATGGCTCCGTTCGGCCATTATTATATCCTTTGTCGTAATTATTATGATTATTGTTAATATAGTTATCATTCCTACCCCTGTAGTTATAGGCATTACTGTCAGTAGGAGTATTATTTGTGGGTTGGTTACGCCTCTCGTTATGCTGTCTCTCCTCTTTCTCCCTGTCTTGCTTCCACGAGCGTCAGTCTCTCACATAGTATCCCAGTTTTCGACAATAATTACAATTTTCCCTTAGTTGCCTTCCATTTTCTTTCGAAGTTTTTCTATCACTTATCACCATTAGTAGCTTTCGGCATTCCTCAACTGAGTACTCGGTTCAGCCGTCGCAGTGTATGCAGCGTTTTTCTTTTACTGCTGCTGTTCCTTGTACTCTCTTAGTGTTTTCTGCTGTTTTTCTCCTTTTCTTGCTAGGTTTACAAGTGGTCCCCACTCTGTTGTTGTCTTATTGCATGTGGGCAGTGCGCTTACTGGTATTGCATGCCGTAAACTAAGGTCACTTTAAATTTTCAACGCCTATATTATTGCTTCCCCTAGAGTTTTCGGGTTACACCTTGCTATTCTCCAACTAAAATTTTGAAGTAATCCGTAAATAAACTGTTTTACCGCCTCGGATTCTAGGTTTGCCTTCATCGCCTGTTTTTGAATTGGGGGAAAGTATGGGTTTGAATCGTACAACATTGTTAATCTATTGTATATTTGTTGTACTCGTCCCCCGTAGTCATCTATTGCTTTACTATCTTGCTGGGTTATTATTTTATATTTTGCCATGAGTGAGTCTGCATTATTAATACTGCAGTATCTGTTTGAGAGCTCTTTGATGAACCCTTCTACTGTAGTAAACTGCGTCAGTCTCGGGGCAAAATGTTACACTGCTTTTCCTTTTAGCCTATTTGCGAGGGTGCCCAAAAAAAATAGTTCGTTGTCCGGGCCTATTGTACGTGCAACCATACGCACCATTCTTTCGAACAGCGGTAGGTTGATCGGGTCACCATCGAAAAACAGGATTTAGTTTGTCATATTGCTGAGCATGGACAGAATGTTGTGTTGCGCATACTGTGGTCTGCGTAGGTGGTCGTAACTGCCTGTCTCTTGTTCCTTTTCTATGTATGGGGTCACGGTCGGTATTATGTCACCCCGTCGTCTATTCTTATTTGCGTTAAAATCGACCCGATCTGTATGATAATTAATTGGTGGTGGTGCCGTTGCCATACACGCGGCTTTCATCGTTTTTTTGAGTTCTTCGCTCGTATCCTTTATTCCATCCCATAGCTGTTGGTTGTGTAAGTCGCTTGCCCCAATTTTTCTTGACTCATCGATTTCGTACTATGATGCACCAGACATCGGCGATCCTGGTTTCCCCGGCATGCCCCATTGTATCGATAGGGTGTCTAATCTATCCGTTCAGGCTCCGCGTGTTTCTTCGGCCCTTTTTATATTGCCCCCAATGGCTCGTTCACCGGAGATAAGATTTACTTCTTCGGTTGCGGGTCCTATGCTTACTCCTACGTCACGTTGTTTGTAGTCGAAATCCCTATTTGTCGGTGACAAATTTTAGATGGGCCCTGCGGTCGCTGTGAGTGGCACGCCCACTTTCTCTGTCTTCTTTAGCTTTGCACTAATTTTTAAAAAAAGGCCCATTACTATTGCCTTCGTTCTTTCATCGAGGGCGTCTAGTTTCTCGCACCTTTCAGGTTTAAGTTCGAATTCTAACATCTGTTCTACCATATTTTTCTTTTGCTTTTTATTACTAGGGTCTTGCCTGCACGTGTCGATTATCGTGTTATCTAGGCCTTCGCTCTCGCTTTCTGACTCATGGGTAATGCCGCCAAGATGAATCATTTTTCTCCTACTTTTTCCCTTCTTTTTGTATGTACGTGTAGTAAAACGTATTTTCTTTTTGATTATTACAAAGTTTATGTATTCTCCTAATTACGGGGTGACGTTTAATGACGTATAGAGCGGTTTAATAATAATCGCGCGAGAAGAATAGTAAGAGGCAAGACAAGAAAGCAAAGGAGCGGCGTGTGTCTTTCAATCGGTTTCTTTTAATTTTGTGCTCTCTCTTTATTTAGTAATAAATAGGATGAAACATTTTTCTGGGAATATCTGTAGTCTGTTTTTGTTATTAAAAATTGTAGTATTAAAAATAGTGATCTATATAGGTGCTGGCTATTATTATTATATAATTATTTATGAATATTTCCTAAATCTGTGCGAGCCCACTAATAAGATCCCTTTGTTTTATGCTTGTTATGCAAAGTCTTATATATTTTTTCCTGGGGTCAGGGAAAATGAAAACGATATCAAAATTTAAACAACTTACCAAGTCAACAGTACCCCCATTGCCAGAATGATTGTGCTGAATATCATCCTTCCCTGGTTACTACTCCCCTTTTTGGCGTTGAGCGTCAGGAATACAGATGTGACTGTAATAAACTGCTACCTTCTTGCTGGTCTTTCCCAAAGTTACTTTGACCTTCTGTTTGTAGACTTTCCAATCGTTGATATCGAGAATCGCTCGTATGAACAGCTACCCGTTTACCTCGGTCCTGTTTGGGTCCGTTCCGGCACTCAAGTTCAATTTTCGTAGCACTGCACTATGTGTGCTTCTCGGCGGAATTTTTTTGAAACGAGTAAAATAAGCGAGAAAAAAAAATTTCGACTTTTACCGTACTCCACACTTAGCACCAAAACTGTTACGTAGGATTAAGAAGCTGGTAAGGAGGTGCGTCACGAAAAGAACTTAACTCGTTGGTCAATTATTCATTAGCTTCTTGAAGGCAGAGGCGTGTGTGTGTTTCGCACGGTGTTTTCTACTTTTTGTTCGGTCTCTTGCCTAAAAGACGCTCGAGTGCCCTAATTCGTCTCTCACAGGCCCTTATATAAGCTCGTACCCCCTACTGGTGTCCTTCACTAGTGTAGGCTTGTCGTTACTAGGGTGAATCAGTATAATGTGCCCAGCATGTCGTACGTAACAGCATTTTTAAGATGAAATACACTGGGATTATTGTAAATTGTAGTAGCTATATTGTACACACTTGATTTCTATCCAATACTTTTCAATAAGAGCGATACTGGATGAAATAGAGTTTTTTGGAAAAAAACATTGGATGAGGGATATCTTCGTAAAAAGTTATGACTTCATCATAGAAATACCTTTTAAAAAAACGTAGGAAAGTTAAGATTTAATTTTTCAGTTATTACTTTGTAAGAAATTTTGCCTTTACACGCTGATAATGAATAGCTTTTCTTTCTATTAATATATAGCCTTAAAAAGTTCTGAAAACAAAATATAAAAACTCTCGAGTTTTTTTTTGGTGCAACATGCATCGTGTATAACGTTTGTAACACAATACTGTTTAGTCATGATACTTTAACAAAATCAAACTAAGTAGTATTAACTTTTAACTGGTACTTCATGCAAATATTGCAGTAAATACATTTATTTCTTGCTATGTTGATAAAATATGAAAATATTAGGGCAACATTTGAATCTACCTCATAAAATATTTGTATACAATACCAGTCAAAAGTCAATATAACTCAGTAAGATTTTGTTAAGGCACAAGTATTTGGCAGTATTATACTTCAAGTATCATAAAAATGTATGTTGCACGAAAAAAAGACTTGACCGTTCTTAAATTTCAATTTCAGAACTTATTGAAGCTTGATGTTTTTGTTTTTTTTTGACAGGTATTATTGTGCGGATACAGTATTATATCAAACTTGCACATTAGCATGTTACCTATAGTAGTTTTGATATGTGTTATGTATTCATTTTTATGAAAGTTTGATGCTGTATTTGATATCGGTATAAATTTATTAAAATAAAAGCGCCTTTGTGATATGTAAGCTGATAATAAACTCTCCTTTGTCAAGTTTCGTATTACCGCAAGAAACTTTTTTTTAAATAACTTTTATTTATTAGTAAATAGGTGAAAAAATTTAAATACTTTTTATTACTTTGGAATAATAAAAACTGGTTTAATGTACTATAAATTTTTTTTTTTAATTCTCATACTCAGCAGTCCCAACAACCCCTGAACTATCTTTATGGATATTGAATGGCTTTCCAGTTTTTACTTCAAAAATTTTTCTCGACAAATTCTTTATCAAAGATATATTAATGACAGCTTGTAAGAACGCTGCTTACTTGATGAATGTTAAACATTTTGTCATTCTTTTTTATTCATGAGTTTTCTAAGAAATTACATTACCGTACTATCTTACTATAAAAACTACTATTTAACAATAGTAAAACTTATGCAAGTTTAGGGTAATTGTAAGCATCCCTGACTACGTCAATTATGTTTTAAAAAGAAAGCAATATCTGCCTGATTTTCTAATCCGTCAAAGTATAAGTAATCAATACTCAATTTGCTTACTGCATGTAAACACTAAATTTGAGCATCGCGAAGATGTAAAAAAAATTAATACTATTCAATTTAGAAATAAAAACGATCCAGAAAGTATAAATACAAAAACGTCTTTAATTTCATGAACGAAAGTCTCTAATTCAAAGATCATAAGAGACTTAAAGTAGCTTAACAACAACTTATTTAGTTTTTTAACTTTTTAACACGTATTTATATACATACATGTTTAAGGTATATACACATTTTGAACGAGTAAGTTGGGGCACTTAATCTTTGTTTCATTATAATGTCTAAACTACTTACTGTGTCACTATGTAAATAAAAGTTATTAGGACAAAGATGTGACTTTAAATATGAAAAAAACTTATTGAAAAATAATACGCCTAATATGGTAATAAGAAGTTGGAATGAAAAAAAATTAAGCATAAATAAATCTGTTTCAAAATACAACTAATACTAAAAAAAGTCCACAGCAAAAATGACATAAAAATACAACAAGGCAATTCTGTAAACTTAGGTCAGTGGGTTGTAAGACAAATTAATTAGTACAACCTAGTCCAAGTGCAAATACCCCTGTAAATGGCAACCACGAATTGTATGCGCAGCCCCAATCGATACAAGCAATCAAGCCCTTGGTTTTGTCGTACGCAGTCCCTCTCTAGTCACCAAGGTATTCAACTGTGATTTTAACTTTACCATTAATTATTTTGAACACCAATTACCTAAATCTTATAAAGACTATTTAAAAAATAGTGCCATATTCTGGACCCCAAAAATAATACGGTTATACGTGAGGGAATCTTTATAAATATGACAACTAATTATTACCCACGTTTATAAAGAAAGCTTCAATGCCTTAGTTGTTAGTGTCCTTGTTTCATAGCTGGAGTTATTTCATGGGTTATGAGCTCAAATTACGTTGATAATTACAAAGATTTTGGTCTTGGTTTCTTACGATAAAACGAGTATCCAGGATGCCGGAACACCACATATCTAACTTTTAAAACAGAGAATCGGTTATTATGATTATATTAGGACCTCTAGGAGCTTCTTTCTCAAATAAGAGCCAATATCTGGTAAGCTTATCAGATAAAGTCACTGTCAGTTATAAAAAAAGTTGGTACAGTGAGTAAGAAGGTTTATTGGAGAGTATCTTTTTCTTACACTTGATGATAGATGGAGTGAGCTTGAGACAATTACTGCGCCCCGAACATTGTACCCAGTTGGATAGATGACAGAGTCATATAAGGAGAGCTTCACACGGGGCTTACACGTAAGACTTGCATACTTTGAGAAATGGTATTTGTTATTACGGAAAAAAAACAATGAAGGTGAAGACTAGAGACTTAGGATACGTAAAAACTTAAGAAAAGGTATATTTGCCTTACTGGGGTGTGGAAGCAGTAATAACAATAAGTATACATTAAAGTCAATACAGCATATGTATGCATATGTCAAGTAACGTAGTTAGGTGCAGGGGGTATAAAACAGTTGTAGGTATCTTAATCGTTAATATCCTGAGTCAAAACGAAAGAAAAAAAAATTAAAAGTGCTACAGAAAAAATTTATCCTTATTTAGTGGAGAAACAGTAATGTAGGTTATGACATTTTGGTCGTAAGGGGCTGTAGGACATACCTACCATACGTAAGTAACGACATGGTTTTGTTCAAAATCGTACATCTCTCAATGATGGCGGTGTCTACCTTCTGTTAAATAACAACATACAACTGCGTCGATTCGAGAGTGAAGTGGAGTATCAAAAAAACCAGAGGATAAATAATTAATCAGAGACTCATAAGATCTTAGGGGGGGAAGAACATGGAAACTCTGAGAAAATATAATAATCTCTATAAAAGGGTACAAAAAACACTGGTGAGTAGATATGGTGGAGCTGATGAGGAGTTAAATTAACTTGAAGCAAATAAAACGTTTAATAATCGAATTGAATTTCAGTAATAAATTTAAAAAAAATGGTATTTTTGGAGAATTAGAAAGGACTGGATTAGAAGCAGTAAAAGCAGGAAATGCTCAAACTTGCTTAAATCCACACATACAAAGAAATATTTTATGGGAAGATATTGATGTAAGCTCGAGAAACTTCAAGAAAAATACACTTTCGTGAGTCTAAAGACATAGGATCCTTATACCACCAGTCTTGATAAATTTCTTCAGATTTTTGGAAGCCAATACAGCAAACTACAGGACCTTTAAATGGCCAATTTCATCTATTAAGAGATACTGTATTTGTAATAAAACCTAATACGTGATTTTATTTTTACATTTAAAAGTGAATCATAAACCAAAATAAATAGAATTTAAAATCTCCGTTCAGACTAGATTTTTGGTAACAACCTCTTTTTTTAACAACTCATTATTAACAAAACAATTTTGACCGTTTATAGCTACATTCATTTTTTATATTAAAATTCAATTAGGCAATGCAGGTTGATAACAAATTCAGAGTTTCCTGTTAAAAATAAATTATATCAGTATCAGTTTATTGTAAGTATGAATTCAATTACCTGCCCAAAATTTAAAGGCAGCCTTATGTATGTACTCTATGCGGTGCCACGCGGTGCCATACGCTGCTTGTTTGTAGCGCTAAATCATGTAAACTATTGCTCGACCACACTGTAAAAACATCATATTTAACGTAAAAAAATATCATCTCTCGATTGGGACTTTAAAAAAAATTACTTAAAATATCCTTGTTGAAATATAAGACGTCTCATGTTTTCATTAGGTTAGACAGCCATATTTTTCTAAAACCACATGATATTATCGGAAAGCTGAAAAAAAAATGTCGATAAAAATTTTTTACTATTTTTTTAAAATTGATTTTGAGGTTGCAATCGTGAGCTAAAAAGTAAGTGTTTTGGCGCTCGCACGCCGCACTGGGACATCTATCGTACAAAGCTTCGTATATATAAAAAGGGTTATTTAAATTTCCGTGAATTCTATAAAGCTACTTTGGTTGGTGACGCAACTAACTTTCAGGACAATGTCACAAAAAAAAGGAGTTAAGGAAAACTGTTGGCAAATATTAAGAAACTTATAACCTAACCAAAATAACTATTCATGAAGATTTTTAAGTTAATAAAACTTGTGTTTAAAAGTTGAGTTATTATCTAAAAATATCACTACAAAGATAACAATAGCCGTATAAAGTGTGTAAGTTCACTAAAACATTGCTGCCTCTAAATTGAAACGTTTAAACACAAGCTTAAATAAACAAAACAATGAAAACTTTGTTATACATTTAAAATTTCTTATAGAAAATAAGATTGAGTGATAATTCGCTTCAGAAAGCTTTTGTACTAAGAAGCCCTTTTAGAAAAACCAAACTTTAAATCTTAAATCCTTTGGCTCACCTGGAAGAAAACAGTTTCTACAATTTATTTTTTTTTTATGTTTTTTTTTATGTTTTAATTTTTTGTTTTGTTTTTTAACCCAAATGTCTTGAGATAAGAAAAAAATTTTTTAGTTTTTAAAACAGTGACTCACAATCAAATAAAATCATGGCAGAACAAATTCGATTGCAGTATTTTGAGTTCTCCTCCCTCACGTTTTAACAAAGCATTTTTAGTTTTTTTTACCTATTATTACAAATTTATCTTGAAAATTTTTTGTTTGAATTATAACTTTTCAAGTTTCTTAATTAATAAATAAATAAAGGCCTGGTTTGTGGTTTTGTTACTTTATCAAAACTCTAGCTCACGTATCTCAAGCAAAACTCTTTAACTCACTGCTTTTTGCTTTGCCTTCTCTCTCTCATCACTTTACTTCTTAATTTTTTTACTTACAAGTGCCCGTATCAGAAAGGGCAGAATGCACAGATCTATAGCCGCAACACGTCCAAAGGTGCAATGCCAACGGCCACAACAATTTTCTTCTTAAATTTGATGTTTGCGAAAAGGTAGTGCTTACGTTATTTAGTTTTTTTAAATTCTCTGTATAAAACACTATTACTACAGAACGGTCATTATCCAATACTTAATAAATTTATGATTTTTGTCAGGGACATCGAAGGTCAAGGACCTACAGCTTTAACTTATTTATAGGATTGATACTAGTATAATATCTTATAGCTCATCTAATGATAATTATTATCATTGCCACAGCTGCTATTATTGTTATTTTGTTTAAATGCATAAACTTTTTTAACTTTTATTTTGTATTACATTGCTTATTTTTATGAACTAGGTTTATTTTACAATACATAGTGTTTTTAACATATTTTTGTTTCAAAAAAACAAATTCGACCGTATTTAGGTTACAAATTGTTTGTAATGTTACTTGGTTTCTGGTTGGTTTTGTTAAGACGATAATTGCATCAGTAATGAGAACCCGTGTATTGATTATAATCGTTGTTTTTTTGAATTTTGTTCCTGTTATCCTTTTTCCAGTCATTTCCAATGAATTAATGGCTGCAATAGTTTACCTGCAACCTGCAACTGTATTCATAACCACTCGAGTATTTATTGGATCAAGGATCATCTATACCTGTTTGGCCACTTTTTCTGCAAAGCTTTTCTGTGCTGAATGTCGATTCCAGTTCTTTTTTGATTTAGGATTAATTTATATTATTTCGTTACTTACTATTCTATTCGTAACACTTGCTTTAGAAAGCTTACATCCCCAGTGTTACGGTAGCTTAGGTTTCGTGTGCAGTGCCATTAGTGTTACACTCTGATGATGCGCTATAATAATTTTCTTCCAGTTTTTTTATTGCTGGACGGTATTAAGATAATTTTAAATCTTCTAATGTTACGTATTTAACTAGCGTCTCGAGTCTTCTGTCTTACTCTCTTTACTGTACTTTTATTTATACATAGTGTACTCGTTATTTTTATTTTATTTTTTTCATTTTTTGCTTTGTATACGTACTCTCGTCTTTTATTTGCAAGTCCTTATTAAATTCTATTGTCTTTAGCATCTTGGTCTACATAAAATATTATCTTTAGCTTTTCATTAACAGCATTTTCTGTGTTTAGACTCTTTGTCTTGTTATATTTTTACAGCAAGTAACCTTTTTTTGTGATCCTAATTTTTTTCAGAATCAGATCAAGCTTATGTGTCAAGCTACTTTGGCTTTTTTTCTTAAAAAGTAATAATTACTTAGCTTTACTGTAAAGTTTGGGATACCTTACTGCTTTAGGAACCTTTTAAATCGTATTTGGTGTTGATCGGAATTTTCAGCAAATATCATGTCAATAATGTATACTTTTTTTTAAAACTCTGGTCAACCCACTGGTGCAAGTATTAATAGAGCTGCTTCTGACTTGAAAACGCTGTTTTATAAGCATCTTTGTTGTGAGTTTTTTCTTAAAAAAGCAGTCTCTAAATTCACTTTAGTTATAAATTCTTTGGCAGCTATATTTTCTAAAATTTCATGTCAGAATGGTGATGGATAGCACAAAACAACTGTTATTTTGTTTAATGGCCAGAGATATGTAACAATTATCCACGATTCACATTATTTGGTATCACATTTTCTAGAGGAATCCACATACTAGATATGCAAAGGAATGTTAAGGGTTTAATTATTTGTTGCTGAAGTCACTTGTGTATTTCTATTTACATTTTTTTTCTTTAATTTTATCAGGTACCTAACTCCTTTTCTAATAATTTGCTGCTCTGATGATGTTATAGCTCTATGCTGAGGTATGTTGGTAGCCTGAAACAGCTCTTGTTTTGAGTAGAATACACGAATGTTTTTTAAGAAACTCTACGTTTTCTAAATCTTTTGCATTTCAGACTGATACATCGACAATTTTCATTATTTTATTGATTTTGGCCACTATGTCTATTTGTTAATTATCTTTAAGATTTCTAATGCCATTGTTATTTTTTTTGTAATTATTTTTTAAACTAAAAATTTTTGTCTCTTCCATAATTTCATTCCCTTTAATATCTTCGTTAGAATTGTTAATATCAAAAATTATGAATATGGCTTTACGCAAACCTTCCTAACACTTCTTTACAGTACAAATCTTTTTACTTTCTTCTATCAAACAATAATTTATTTAGATTAATTGTATACATTATAAATTTGTTTATTATTTCTTTACTTGTAAAATTTTATCCTGATCTTAAGTTAAACTTGAGATCATAGAGATAAATTTTAAAGATATACGCAGTGTCAGAGGTACATTATAAAAAAGTTCTATTTAAAAAAAATTTTTGTTAATGTTGGTGAAAAATTTTTCTATAAAACGTTAAAACCAGTTGTTAGTGGTCACTTTGGTCTCCGTTAGAGAAGTTGTACTTCTATCAAAAGAATACATGAATGTTAATACCGTGCATAGAACGATATTTTACAAAATCCACTTCGATATGACAAAAGTGGTAGAGTTGCAGATTAAATAAAAATATTCAGTATTTGAATGAGGTTTAAAACAATATTTTTTTATTAAAATAATAAGCAATTGAAACAAAATTATATCGTACATAGAAAAAGTTTGAATTCAAGGCATAGCAAGACTTTCTTTCAGGCTGGCCAGCACAAGGCTGTACGCTTCCATTTAATCTTTCAATGATTTTGAAACAATTTTCTACTGTCTACTCGGATAACATCTCAAACGGCATGCTTGTATCAGACACGTCTGCTCACACACTTATTTACAGTTTATATCTAATACTCACAGTATATTGAAATCGCAAAAGTAAAGAAAACATATTTTGTAGTAGAGCTCTATTTATAATAGACTACAGTACAAAATGTAGTTTACCCTAAATTGCTGAGCTGTCAAAGCGTGCCCAAAATAACCTCTAAACTATGTGAAGGTGAAGGGCATATATAAATATAACTGCCACCAAATCTTAGTGTCACTAGTTAGTCCCCTTGTTGCAGTTAAGATTTGCTGGATACCTAGGGTGTTATAAGCCTGAAAGTAGAGTTTACACTGGGAGAAAGCAATTTCTGGGTCTTTGTCGTTGCAGGCTCTATAGAAGGAGTTTCTGTCAACTTAAAGTTAGGCATTTATCAGTTAGCAGTGCTGATGGACGCAAAAAATTATGCGTACTTCCCAACAACAACAGAAAGTTATTAAAAGAAGGCCCCTCGTTAAGCAATCAGCTGTTAAAATCAGCTTGTTAGGGTAGACAGCTTTAAAAAGTGGAGGTAAGGGAAGTTGAGCTCCGTCTATTAGTGCGTCGGGGCAATTTATCAAGCAAAACAATAATGCTGGTATTACTCCAGATGATATAAAGGGGGTATGGCTGTCGTCCCCTCCAAGATCCGAGTAATCGGTATCATATGTTGACAGCTGTGCAGTAATCCTAAGATACCACAGAGGTCTTGCCACTAGGTTGATTAATTTTGTATTTATATTTATACTTGATTATCGGCCGTGAGTCTTTAAAGTCTTGCAGGTAGGGATAACCTGAATTTTACTTTTTATAATATATTTTAAATATAAACAAACGCTTTACTGTAATAATTACTGCATAGCGTTATGCAATAGGCGCAATCTTTAGTCAAGGAAACATAGAAAAAGATTATTTTGTAAACGTGCGTTATAGTATTCAAAAATAATTAAACTACGCTATCCCATATACAATAAAAAGCTTTTGGCGATAGTGTTTAAAAAAAATTTTTGGCCGTATCATTTTGGACGAAAGTTTATCGAAGTTATGGATTATACGCCGCTAAAACAATAGCATATGGTAAGAAAGCCTAATTTACAGTTTAACAGGAAAAAAATTAGGCTAGGAGGCTATTAATGTAATAAAATTTATTAAATCAGCCAAGCATTTTAAAAAGAGAACCAAACACCTTCTTCCCAAACCTTGTTCTTAAGAGGGAAAAGGTAAAATCTGAGTGACCACGCCAGGATCCGTATCAGCTAGCATATGAGCAAGAGAAAAAAGGATTGACTTAAAGCAGCGGGCTGCCAATGTGTTGATAAAATCGTGAACAATCTTAAAAAAAAATTCCAGGGTAAGCAATAGAAAGAAAATAATAATAATTGGGCTAGTTACTATTCAGACTAAGTTAAGTTACTCTAAACATTTTCTCGTTCTTCATTACAGCGTTTCATATCCAAGTGCCTTTTCCATTAAGGGACCCCACCACTAATTTATTACGAAAAAACTTTAAGTAATGATCGTTAGGATACCAATCGGCAAGCCAGTTAAACGTCAACAGATGATAGCTTAGCATGTGAGCCAGTAATAATATGACTAAAAACAAAACTAAGTCATTTCTTAGTAGCGTACCATACTGGTGATCTACCATCAGGGAACAATTGAAGCATGCACACGAAGAGCACTTTTTAACCAAACAAGAGCCATAAATTCATTGGAAATGACTGGAAAAAGGATAACAGGAACAAAATTCAAAAAAACAACGATTATAAACAATACACGGGTTCTCATTACTGATGCAATTATCATCTTAACAAAACCAACCAGAAACCAAGCAACATTACAAACAATTTGTAACCTAAATACGGTCAAAATTGTTTTTTTTAAACAAAAATATGTTAAAAGCACTGTGTATTGTAAAATAAACTTAGTTCATAATAATGAGCAATATGATACAAAATAAAAGTAAAAAAAGTTCATGCATAGAAACAAAATAACAATAAAAGCAGCTGTTGCAATGATAATACTTATCATAAGATTAGCTATGAGATATTATACTAGTATTAATCCTATAAATAAGTTGAAGCTGTAGGTCCTTGACCCTCGATGTCCCTGACAAAAATCATAAATTCATTAAGTATTGGATAATAACCGTTCTGTAGTAATTGTGTTTTACACAGAAAATTTAAAAATGGAAAAACTTTTTTCATACGACATTGTATATGGCCTATGTATGTGTAGATGAAAAACAGCAAGAACAATACGTTATAAGTAATAACAAAACATCAGTAGGTAAGAGATTTTTGAGACTTAAGATTTGATGAAGGAAGCGCATAAATATAAAAACAAATGATGTATACGCGTAAAATACAGCAACAAAAAAAAGTAACAAAAACGAGTGTGTGACACTTAAAGCTAACCTATTTTCTCTACGTAAAAATTATTTAAAACACAAACTACATAACATAAACACTACCTTATCACAAACATCAAAGTGAAGAAGAAAATTGTTGTGGTCGTTAGCGATGCACCTTTAGACGTGTTACGGCTACACATCTATGCATTTTGCCCCTTCTGACATGGGCACTTATAGGTAAAAAAAATAAGAAGTAAAGTCATGAGAGAGAGAAGGCAAAGCAAAGAGAAGTAAGTTAAAGAGTTCTGCTTGAGATACGTGGGCTAGAGTTTTGATAAAGTAACAAAACCACAAACCACGTCTTTATTTACTTATAAATTAAGAAACTTAAGTAAAAGTTATCAATAAAACAAAAAATTGATGAGATAAATTTATATTAAGGGGTAAAAAAAACTATAAATGTTTTGTTTAAACGTGAGGTAAAAGAACTCAAAATTTTACTGCAAACAAATTCGTTCTGCCATGATTTGATTTGATTGTGAGTCACTGATCAATAAACTAAATAACTCTTCTCTTATCTCAAGACATTTGGTTTTAAAATCAAAACAAAAAATAAAAACATTAAAAAAAAAAAACAAAAAAAAAACAAATTGTAGAAGCTGTTTGCTCCCAGGTAGGACAAAAGATTTAGGACTTAAAGTATGGTTTTCCTAAAAAGGCTTTTTAATAAAAAAGCTAACTAAAGAGAACCGTAACTTGATCTTATTATTATANTATCATTAAAATCAACACTATTATTATTAGTATTATTATTTTTGTAGACATCTTTTGAGATATTAACTTAACTTTTAAACACAAGTTTCATTTACCTAACAATCTAAATAGGTAGCTCTTTTAGTAAGGTTATAAATTCTTAAACATTTGCACACAGTCTTTCTCAACTTATAAGTCTCTTATAAACTAAACACTAAAAACAAGAATCTTATCTTTCCTTTTATTATTGTGCTAATGTGAGATTTTGAGCAAAGTTTTTTTTGTGACATCGTCCTGATAGTGAGTTTCGTCACTAACCTAAGTAGCTTTATTAAATTTACGGAAATTTAAATGACCCTTTTTATATATACGAAGCATTTTACAATAGATGTCTCAGCGTGGCGTGCGAGTGCCAAAACACTCACTTCTCAGCTCACGATTGCAACCTCATAATGCATTGTGAAAAAATAATGAAAAAACATTATCGACTTATTGTTTTCTTAGCTTCCTGATAATGTTATGTGGTTTTAGAAAAATATGTATGTCTAACCTAATAAAAACATTACACGACTTATATCTTAAAATGGATATTTTTAGTATTTTTTTTAATAGTCCTTATCGAGAGATAAGATTTTTTTACGTTTAATATGATGTTTTTACAGTGTGGTCGAGCAATAGTTTACATGATTTAGCGCTACAAACAAGCAGCGTATGGCACCGCGTGGCACCGCATAGAGCACATACATAAGGTCACCTTCAAATTTTGGGCAGGTAATTAAATTCATACTAACGATAAACTGATACTGATAATATTTATTTTTAAAAGGAAAATAGCTCTGAATTTGTTATCAACCTGCATTGCGTAATTGAATTTTTATATAAAAAACGAATCGAGCTACAAACGGTAGACATTTTTTTGTTGGGAATTAATCGACAAAATAAGAGGTTGTTACCAAAAATTTAGTCTGAAGTGGAGATTTTAAATTCCTTTTTTTTTGGTTTATAATTCAGTTTCAAATGTCAAAATAAAATCACGTATTAGCTTTTATTACAAATATAGTATTTTTTCTTAAAAAAACTTATAACAGTATCTTTTTAGCGTCAGTTCGAATTGAATCACCCGCCCATAATTTGGCTAGTAGTCTCGAAACCTTAAAACGTCCGTGTACAAGCACCCTAAGGTGAGTGTTTTTATTGCAAACACAACTTTAGTATACACTTTTCATTTTTCACTTTGTACTTACATGAACTAAGTGTCCGTTTATTTGTGGTTAAGATAGTCGTACGAAATTTTTAAAATACCGTAAGCATTTTTGACTAGAGATATTATCCATCATTGTTTCGTTAAAATAATTTTGAAACCATTCTTTTCATAGGTTAGGTATAATTTTATTGCTTACACCATGCAAACAGCATGGACAGTTGCTTGTGTAAATCCGTTGAAAAAGAAACCTACGTAATAAGGCAAAGCCTGATGTCACATTCTGCAGTTTTTTGAGAAAAATATCTATCAGTGCCTCACGATGTCAAGATTTGCGAACCATGAAGGTGAGATCTATATAACAGAAGCAAGAATGTTGCGATTGACAATGATCTTAAATAAGCAGGGGCTACGGTTCTTAAGCAGATAATAAATAAATTCATTGAATCGACTACGAAATGGGACGTAATCTGCTTGCTCACTGTAGCACTTACTGACGGGAGCCTTCGACAACTAATGGAAGAATTTTCTTGCACTGAACGTAAAGCAAGAAAAGCTAAGAAATTAGTTTCGAAAAATGGGATTTTCACATTTCTAAAAAAATCTTCACGTAATTCTTTGTCAGGAGAAACTTTATTAGTCAAGTCTTATGAGCGGGAGAATATTAGTCGAATGATACCTGGAAAAAAAGATTTCTCATCTATGAAACAAACAAAGTGATGGTATCCGAGCTTACATGCAGAAGAGTCTTTTGTTATTATTGTCTCTGTCATGAGTCTTGTATTTTCGTAAGCAGTGCCTTAAAAATTGTTAAATATGTGCTCAAATATATATGTATTTACTTCGTGTGGTAGTATGAAAAAGATTCCAATTCCATCACATTTTAGCATAATAAAGCGAGACAACTTACACAATTTTTAAATAATATAAATTATTAAGAAGCATTGCTTGGTAACGGTTTTTCTATTGTAAAAACAAGTTTTGTGTTTTCGAAAGTATAAATCCTAATAAACTTAGCATGAACATTCTTAAAATTTCTTTGTTTTGCTATTCTAATTAAACATTTATTAATGGGAATGCAAAGTAAACCCTATATGATACTTCTTCACCATGTTTCAAAATTTTTTTCTACAATTAAACGATGAAACAAGAATTATCATTATTAATATTCTAAAAAGTACAATAAATTAAATAAAACTTCATGAAATAACATTTGATAATGTAATGTCTTCCAGATAATGCTTTTTGATTGTCTGTATTAAAATTAGAAAAAAATCTTCCTAGTTTTTGTTTCGAACTTATAATTTAAAAAAAAACTCTATGTTACGTATAAACATGTGTTGTAAGAATTTATGTAATTTATCTTAGTTCCGTATAAATAAGTGGAAAATATTATCTTTTCTGCTGGTAGTTGATACCCAGAGCAATGTGTTGAAGAGGAAAAGGTTATTTATAACTTTGTTGTGAAAATAACAATAAATTTATGAGACCCTAGCGGGAATAAGCAATCGTAACAATGGCGGAAAAAGTCAACATGTGTAATAATACGTCGTGACCCGTAAAAAGACGTAAACAGATGTAAGGAACTACTTTTCTCATGGAATTTGAACGTTTCCTACAATTTATTATGTTATGTTACGTTTCCTTTCATTTTCGTTACGTTTAAGTATAATTCACCCTATACTATTACACTAATGATCTTTAAGAATAGTTACTCAACTTTTCTTCGTTAAAAGTTATTTTTATTTAAAAATGTTAAAAATGTGTCTAAAAGTTATAAATTTAAAAAAAATATAAGACAGTGTTATATACTGCCATCAACTGTAAGCTGTCATAAAATATTACACATGACAATATTTCCTTAAGTTTTAATAGTTTATTGCAGTGACTTTTTCATAAGATTTAAGTGCCTTTTTAGAATCATAAAAGTAAACGTAACGAGTTTTAAGGTAATATATTAAGTTGTGGTTGACTGTAAGTAAATGTAACCAAACGTAAAAAACTGTAACTGCGGTACAAAATTCAACCAAACCTTATATTATTTCACAGAAAGTTACGGTTTGTTAAGTTTTGTTACATTATTTCTTTTCATTAAAGCACTTTTAAATATGGACTAATTTTCCTTTAAAATAACAAGTATCTGTAAAGTATAAGTAAAATTCGTGAACGAAAAGTTGTTGTGAAATCAATTACTAGATTTATTGTTGATGAACTTGTTAAGAGACACGAAACATTATAAAATATACATTTATAAGATATTAATTATCAGTTAGGTAACCAAGGTGGTAAACAGTATTTATAAATTGATGGAATAATAAACAAAAGTTTTAGATGTTCTTGATTAGGACGTAAATTCTTTTCTGATTGCCTAATCCGTTCTGGCCAAGTGCGTTAGACACTTGACTACGGATCCTTCAGACCAGGCTCAAATCCCCTATCTGGAGCAGAGGGATGCTCATTTTTTACTACTTATATTTCCTTTTCTAACAGCTTTTACGCAAAAAAATTTTTAAATTACAGTTTATACTTGTTTATTTTTTAGTTGCCGAAAATCTTGCTGAATATCGTATAGGATATCGTGTTGACTGCTCTGCAAGAAGTCTCACACAATATCCTGTAAGATTTCATGTAGGATATCTTGTAGATTTCATGTATGATATTTTGTAAGATATTATACAGGATATCTTGCACGATATTGCGCAGAAATTTTAATAAGAATTTTATGGAATAAACAAAATTATCAAACCGATTTTACATTTTACTTTTTTTAGATTTGATTCTGAAAAATGCACGCTCAATATGATTCAACTCTAAAGATAAGCAAAACATTCTAAGACTGTTCATACCTTTTGGTAGTACTACTGACGAAATGCCAGTTTATGCCATTGACAATTTTTTTTTTTTGTGAAATGCAGTAATAAATTTATGTTGTTTATGGAAGGTTCCTACTGATTATACAGGGCTTTGTATAAAATGAATCTTCTTTCTATTTTAACATATAATTAAAAAAATTTTTTCCCATCCATTGTTTAGCTAAGCATAGATAGAATCGAACGTATGTTGACAGAACGTAGATTGTTCTACGTCATTATTGTTTAAGAGGTCAATGTTTAACGGTAAAGGTCAATTGAACAATTTACATTATTTATCTTCAAGTTTTAAATTTTGTTGATGTGCAGAAGAGCATAATTCTCTTAATCATGCGTTTCAATCACTCTTTATTCTGTTACAACTTGATGTAATACAACTTGGCAGATCTGCCGATACCGAGATTTTGAAAGTTGAGCGACCTGGAGTTCCGATTCAGTGGTCTTCTTACGGATACGCCGGTTTTCTTTCTCAGCCTTTGGTTCTGTCAATCCTCTCTGCCTTTTTTGCAACAGCCGTGCCCTCGAGCCAGCAGCAGTTCTCTCTCTCCAGTCTGGGAAGAGAAGGGAGAAAGGGCGTGAGCGCGAAAAACAAATCTCACAATTAGCCTGCCAGAACTGGATCTGATTCAGCAACATGGCCCTTAGAGGTGGCGTCGCTAGCACCAGGAGACTGAATGGGCATTAGAGAGAGAGAGCTTGCTGACAGGACGGGTGTCTTTACTAGTGACAGACTGGATGGTGGTGGCGTGAATGAGCCCGTTGGGCCTAGGATGAACCCAGATGATTTGACAGAGAGGTCAGGTGCCACGAGACGGGAGGAGCGTGGCGTCCACCATGGCAACGACGTCGTTAATCTGGAAATTACGACATGGAACCTTCTACGTGGGTCGCTGTTGAAGCGTGTTTAAGTATTAATGGCTCCAGCGGCTCTAAAACTGGTCTCGGATTCCTCTGACCAGCTTCTAGTGGCTCAGGTGATCAAGCTTCTGTGGCGAGATGCTGGTCTCAAGCACAGCATTGAGCGGATAGCCGACAAGGAAGTGCCCAGGGGTGAGGATATCCAGATTATCTAAGCTTCTGGTGGGTGGAGAGAGAGGGACGCTATTGAGGACAGCCTTGATGCTGGCCAAAACGGTGGAGCACTCCTTGTAACTGAGGTGGCACGGTCCAAGGGCACGGTGGAGGTGATGTTGTATTGCTTTTACACCGGCCTCCTACAATTTGTTAAAGTGGAATGCCCGAGGGGTAATACAGTGCCACGTGACACCTTGTTCGGCAAGTGAGCCAGCAAGACGCTCCCACCTTATTTCAGCATCCTGAAGAGTATCGCACATTTCACGGTCTGACGCGAGAGCAGGTAGTGTTATCGCTCCACATCTCTGAGACCCTAGCACAGAATCTGGTAAGTGTCCTGGCGAATGATTTGAAAGAGTGACTGCCAACGAGCTCGAGGTGTGCCACCTTGGTGGTCATGCAGATAAAGATCACAAAGTAGCCCTTGCTTGTGCGTATGCCTCAGCCCTTAGCAGACAAAATGTTAAACAGCCCAGTGTATCCTACTTGAGTGTGAGAAAACGTGCGAGCAGGGGTGACCCATGTGGCCAGTAAAGGTGCCACGTGTTGAGTGGCCAGCCGTGCTTGCAGTCGTGCGCAGACAATGCATTCACAGAGGACGCTTTTGGCGAATGGTATGGGACTACTAATCGGATCCCTGACATCGATTTTACTGTTGTAAAATGAGTAAGGTTGCAATGGCTCATACGTAGGAGGTAAAAAGATTTTATTTTTTTTACAGCCGTACGCGTTACCTTGAAGGTCTAATGACACGGCCCACAACAATTGCGATTAAACGTCTTTTAAGTGTACTATTTGCAAATGTCACTGTAAATCATTAGCATCAGCAGAGGGTAATTATCAGAGAGTAAGCGTTAGCAGTATTTGCTGGATGAACTAACCAAATTTCGTTATCATTCAAAAAAAAGACTTGTTGCACTTTCAAATCCTTACAAATTAAGTTATTTTTCGGATAATAGTAAGCAATACGTATAAATACTGCATGCTCTTTTGAATGCTCCAACGTTGTATTATGAAATCTTATAAATAAGTCTGCCATAATGGTAGATTGTGTGTGTAAAGTATCGTCATATTCTGTCTTTAACAGTTTTTATTAAATGCTCAGCTATTGCGGCCTTAGTCTGTGGACTACTTGCTTCTCTGTATTTAACTTTATTTTTTCATAAAACAGATTATATTTTATAGCCTACAAATCTTTTACCTTTATGTGTATGCAGACTCATTGTTATACAGTCCTCACATCTTGATAAAATATGTTAAAAGGCTTTGGAGACGTTTTTTGATATTTTATCCTTGATGTGCTTCGCCCAGGCATATTTGCTGACGATATCAATGACTACGAGAATTGAAGCATAGCCATCGTTGTAAATTTTTTATACACTAAAACCTATTAAATTAGCTTCCCACACGTCGTAGAATTAACGCACGTCATAGGTTCTTCTGAGAAGGCGATTTGTATGGTTCCAAGTACATTATAGGCAGCTTGACGCTCTAGCCAATTATTAATGTTCGATAACAGATATTTTCTTTCCCAGCACTCTTGAGTTTCATACAACCCACATATGCAGTTACTCACGCTGCTGCGTAGTAAAGTTTTTGCTTAAAATTTCTGTTAAAAAAGCTTTTTAAATGTCAAGAGAACGATTTGTTTTGTTCTCCACAAGTTTTCTTTTTGCATCTTTGCCTTGGTCACTTTTCTGCTAAACCAATGCCATGTTCTCACTTACATTGACGGTGGCACTACTTTTTAAATTTTTTTTAATATTTCGGAAAATATCTTGATTTAGTATACCTTTGATTAAGAAAACTCTTACTATTTAACGATCTTGGGCTCTTATTTGGCAATTTTTAGTTATAATCGTCGTCGTCGTTGTTGTCGTCGATCACTTATTTTCATACTCAGACGTTTCTAAAACACTGAGGTGGGATGTTCACCATACGAAGTGCTATTGCAACCTGATCATGCCCTACTATTTAATTTTTTTTCCTGTTCCTTAAGACATTGTTTACAAGATTGAAAGTCTTTGATTGTAGTATGCACACGCCACCTATGAAAAGGGTATGCTTATTGCTCTGTCAAATTGCTGTCAAATTTATTAAGGTATAATTTGAAATTTGTTAATATTTTATTCACCTTTCTTGATTGTCATTATAAGATACACTTCAAACATTGTTAATTTTTGTGCTTAGTTGATTCGTCATTCTCCTCGTAACTTGCACAGATCTTAGGCCATTATTGATAAATGTGTTTTGCAGTCAGTCTACGATTTTCTAAGGTAGAAAAATTAACTTTTTACATGCTTTATGTTTGTTACAGCATTAAAAACACTTTTCTACGGAGCTGACCTAAAAAAGCAGGTAAGAAACGTCCTCCTTGTGGTATAATGATTTTTCTTCAACGATGAACAAATTGTGCCTTCACGTGTATTCTGAAGACGTTGACCTATCTATGCAAGTGTTTTTCGTGCGACGCAGTTAGAAAAACATTTTCTTTAATAATGATTAACACGCAAAGGCAAATATACTTGTTTAGCGTCGTATCATTTTTGCGCAACAGGGCCCTCTGTTGTTCCGATCCAGATAATGGAGAGCTTTAAAAATGGTAGAGTGTTTTGACTAGAAAGAAAACTTGACTTTGACACCATCATAACGATATAATTGGAACTTAGTTCGCCGTGTCGTTTTCTTTGTTTGTTTTTAAGCTACATTTATGTACAGATTCTCGTCATCCGGTAAAATGCAAGTTTAAAATTGACAATTGTCCAGCGTATGTATCTTGAGATCCTAGAAAAGGTAACCAAATGTTTATGAAGTAGCATCCTGATATGCTTCTTGCACAAACCAAGGAATTTTCAGGTATACTTGTATCAAAAGATGTTGTATTTGTGTGTAATCTAGTCAATTTTTAAAGATGACAATGTTTGGCAAATTAAGTGATAGATTACGATGGTTCTTCTTATGATAAAATATATTTTGCAGGATAAAGATTACGCTCAAATTTTTATGAAGGCTGTTTTAGTAAAAAAGTTGTCCATATCACTAGAACTGAAAGTTTGGTGCATTAGATAATCAATAATAACCAGTTTTAGTCTATTATTTATCAATCAATATCGCACGTTCAATCGCTATTTTGAGGAAACTGCTCGTAGAATTTAATATCACTTCCAAGATCGCGATAACTAGATTGCCACACACCATAACAAAAAATAAGCTACTTCAAACGAGTATCATTCATACGGCTTATGTATCGCAAAAACCGTCTGACAAACACGGTCTCTCTGCAACCAGTAAGTCCACTCGATGTGCCCGTCCTCGAGTATTGCCATTAAGTATCTATTCTGTCAAAACTAAACTTTGTCGAAAAGCTGAGCGACTACGTCTGGAGCCTCTGCGTATTGCTTGCAAGACTGCGAGCACTTTTAAAAAGCTAGTGCAAAGGTGGCTTGCACAACCAATCAGCTCGTTTTGTCGGATCGACTGCCAATCACTCTTTTTGCCAACGCCATTACTGTTGAAACTTACATCTAGGATTGTCTTCTGAATAATTTTTCCTAAAAGTTTTGTAACTACTTTTGTACGGTAGTTACTCGTGCAACTGAATTTTTTTTCTAAGGTTAAAGAATGTGCTAATGTGAAATTTCTTGAAAAAAGTTTTATAAAACAAGAAAGTATAAGCGAACATTTTACTGCTTATGTTAACGTTGATTATAAAGATTCTGCCGTAATGGTTTTAAGAATGTGCCAATAGGTAGTGATAACATACACTTAAATAACCTTAATCGTAGAAAAGTCTGGCACAAAGTCTTCTCTTTTTAACGAGTCATGTATTGGCCCTGAAAAAGGATGTTGTTTTTCAAACGTTTTTGTCGGGTCATGAAGAACTTCCTAAGAAACAGATTTTCAATTTTTTTTTTCTTACAATTCTTCTAAAAGTGAAGTTCGACAATCATCATCCTCGTCCTTTGAATTATTTGCAACAAAGCTTAATTTACTTAGTTTCAGACCTATTTTATTGAATAGTTGTGCAAGCATTCACTGTTAAGAGATTAATAATCAAACGAAAGGCCGCGGTTGTACATTTTTTGACTGCACATTTGTCCATCCTCTACTTTCTCATGATACCGTAAATTTTTTGAGTTATCACAATGCGAAAAGCATTTGTAGTTTAACTGCACAGTTATGTCTTTGTAACCGTACGAGTACCTTGCATCTACAGTTATAAATCTCCATTTTCCATAAACTGGTTTGTAATTTCTAGTTTCAGATTCCTACAGCACATCATAAAAAGCTCTAAGCCATAAAACATTATTTTACAAGGCGAAATCTGGTACATCTGATTTTATCTATTCGTGAACTGTGACAAAATTTATCTTCTGACTGTGGATATAATTTAAGCTAATACCCTTCAAATCACCCTGCAAATGTACTCTTTATTGCCATCATGCTTTTTATATTAGTAAGCGTAAGACTTTGATCACCTAGATATTAATAATGTTATGTATGGACCAATACGTATACCAGACAATTTGTCTGTAAGACAGCCAAGCATTTTCCCGTGATTTAAGTTAGGTTCTCCTTCTCGACTTACGTAGAAGACAGAATGCATGTCATCATATAGTGTACGTGGCCCCAATACATGTAAGTAGCTGAGCAATTTTAACTAAACTTGAGCCGTAACGAAATCAGCTATTACTATGTCTGTTGACACAGTCAGTGTAAAAACTCTCTATTTTATAGCTTCAGTTTACGTGAAACGTTTCATACTTTGTAGCCAAGATACCATTTACTTCTTTTACTATATTAAAAGAAGACAGCCTGTAAGCACTGTTTATTTTATTATTCTACTTAAAAAAGCTTCCTGCAAATAAATTATAAATATATGCTACACATAAGAAGTGGAAGCTTGAATAGGATCTGAAACAATATTTCCTCATTCCTGTAAGGATGTTACTACCTTTGAGAAAAATTATTCTTCGTGTTTCTATCGTTAAGCTTGCATTATAATTTTTTTAAAATTGTTTCTTTTTCCTACAAACATGAGGTCTAATGAAGTGGTAAAAATTAAAGTAATAAGCTCCTTTGTGTAACTAGTACATAACATAATAATATTATTTTCTCCTTTATTTATTGACAAAAAAAAGATAAGAAGTTAGATTATAGTTTGTAGAACCTGAGGTATTAAAAGCAAAATACTGGGTAAGTAGCTAATGGTCTTAAATATGCAATACTTTATCTCCATGGTAGTAAATACTGTATTTATGACGTCTTAAAGTATTATTTTGAAACTGTGGACTATAAGTTCATATTTTGTGCACAGGACATAAACAAGAAACTGTTACATATGAATCACGGATCTCTAGCTTAGTAGAAATAAGAGATACGGATCTATCAGGAAAAGAAGCTGTTGCTAGTAGAGTTATCAATCCAGGAGATGTCTTACTAGCTGATTACCCGATCGCATCATTCCTCATACCACAGTTTTTTGAATCTCATTGTCAGTACTGTCTTAAAAGGTAAGCATAACTTCACGTCTTACGGCTCACTTAGATAACATAAAAGACAATTGGTTACATATACAAAAAAAAAGTAAGCACATTTAAGCTGCTACAAAAAAATTGATTAAACAAATTGTAATTATTTTTCGAATTTATTTTTATTTTACAGTTAAAAAAAGTTGTAAAAACCATATTTATTACAGCTAGGATTGAAAAAAATAACTACGTTATAGATAAAAGTAGTTGTTGCAAAGATAACAAATACTTTGGTTTCGTATAAAAACTGATGTTATTTAATATTTTTCACTTCAAATAATTAACCAACGATTATTTGACTATTGTTTTAATGGATGCTAGCTTTTCATTAAAAATAAAAATAAACTTCTTTTCAGTTATTGAAAGTATTTTAATTGTTTTGAAAGTAACATATTAACAATGCTGAGCTTAGTATCTGTGCTAGAAACTACTTGTAATAGTAATTCTTTATATGAAATATTTGCTGCGTGGAATAGTTTAAAACAGTACCACTTCTAGAAGATAAGTGACCATACTAAATCATATTTTAAAAAGAAGTATGTTGAAGCATTGTAAATTAATATCGATAAGAATAGTCCCATCTTATTGAAAAAATGGCAGGTAAAAAAACATCAATAAAAACATGAATCGTTATTTCCTACAAAAAGTTACACTTTTTAAAAGTTATTAGGGGATAGTGTACCTATCTCCATGCTCTGCCCTATTACTGTGGATTTGAAAAAACTGATGATTACTTGCTCAAAATAAGAAATGTTTCGTATAAAAAAATTTTTTAATTTTAATAATCTGAAATGACGTTAATGTTGATGCAATTCAAACAGAAATATTTGTGTCTTTTTTGAGTAAATAATTATTTTCCACGGTATTCGGTACAACACCCTCATTAACTAATTGTGTACGTATTTCCGCGGTGAGCGTACGTAAACATAACCCTATACTTACAGAACTCACGACAGTTAACACGTAAACAGTTAGTAGGTAAGCTCGTCGATCTAACGTAACCAAGATGAAAAAAACTAAAAAAGGCAAAAAAAGCAAAAAAGGCAAGAAAGGCAAGAAATCAATCGAAATAAAGAAAAACAAAAAGTGTTACCCTCCAGAGACATTAAAATTAGCTTTGAAAAGTATCTATTCTGGAAAATCTATTGCTGAGTGCTCAAAAATGGATAAGATTCCTACTAAATGAATAAGCAAGTACAAAAAAAAGGAATATTTTTTTAAAACAATAAATAAGTCATGTAAAAAATGTAGGTGAAATTTGTATTTTTTTTATATTCCGCAAATACAACTTTCTTCACCCACGGTAATACGGACACGGTGATTGGGACATCCGCGGTAATATGTACACGGTAATAGGTACACAACCACGGTAATACCAGCATACCGTTTTTATTCGTTTTAAAAATATTCTACTGCAGTTTTAGCTTTATAAAATTTTTTTAAATATTCCGTAAGAGATTATGTAAGATTTAAAAAAAAAAATATTCCAAAAAATTTTAGTATACCATTTTTTATGGTGCATTTGAGTTGGAATTTTCAGTACGTGCCACGGAGATAGGTACACTTACCCTATTACTCACATTGTGAATAAAAATACTAACGAAGTTATAACAAAGAAAAAAAAATGCCTTTAAACGAATTATTATTATTGAGTACATTGGTAATTATTGTGTGTGGGGCTATCGACACTCACTAACAAATTCAAGCCATGTGAGTTTTTACAAATTTCTGGCGACATCTGAAAAATATGTTTACTTTTTTTATTCGTTAGCAAACGCCAAGGTGGGAAAGCAATCGACTTACAAATAACTGTCATATCTGGCTTACTGGATTAAATAGAACTAGGTGAAATTGCTTCGGTAGAAAAGGGATTTTCTGACACCAAGGCAAAGTTGAAGTAGAGAAGAAGAAACATGTTATGAGTAATACCTTTTTTTGAACAAAGTAATCATTTTAAGAAAAATGGAGTTAAAGAAACTTACCAAATTGTCAAAATTCGTATTTATATTAAAATAATAATGCAAAGGATTAGGACTCTGAAAGTTGTTGACAAATTAACTATTGAGATACTACTTTATTGTGACCCTGTGACTGTAGTGGGTTGTGTTTTAGTGATTTTAAGACTCTTAATAAATGATTATAACGAAAAGTCATAACAAGCAAATTTTTACCTACCATAATAGTAATACTAAATTAACAACTACACTTTCTTAAATTAAGTTTTCGGTTTAATTTGTTGTTAATGCGACACCACATGTTCTTTTATTTATGTTTTATGCAGGACCTAATGAGTATTTATTCACTTTAACTCTAGAAATAAGTTTGACTTATTATATTTAACATAGACTTTTCTAATGAACTAATACACCTTTTTGCTTAAGTGACTGCAGTCTTTACATTTAAAAACTTAATTTTAAATTTTTTTATACGACTTTACAATAGTTACACAACGTGAGTACTATGTAATTTACATAAAAAGGTTGCACATCTTTTAAAAAGCTGTCATTTTTTTTAACAGTTACAAGACAACTGCCTCTGGGAGACCAAACTAAAGTCACATTCTGTCAATCCTATAGTATAATTATGTATTCGACATTAACTGTTATACTTATGTAATTCATTTAAAAAAACAGCTGACTTGTATAAATACTACTAAGTTACAGTTAATTTAAATAATGTATATTCTAATATAGGTTTATTTTAGCAATATATTGGGCATTGAATTCCTTAAGTCTTAGTGATGCATTAATCAATGATCACAAGTCCACCTCAACTAGTACACAACCACAGAAGATGGTAGTACAAAAACTCCTACTTATTGGACATCTTGCTTACACAATTTTTTTATACTTCTTTAATATAACCTTTTAGTTTTTAATTTCATATTCAAAAGATTTCGATTAAATACATTTTGATGGATGGACTAAGTCATAATCCAGACCATCACAGTATATAATTGTACAATGTTCATTTATATTCTCATACTTAAATATGCTTTTAAGGGAAAAATTAATGCCCAGTACATCGTCAAAAGAAAGATCATAAGACTCTACGTTTATCAGAATTTCAGGAGTAGGAAACGCATCAGTTATGACTAGTGGCTTTAAGTAAATACATTTTTCTAGTTTAGCATCACTTGGCTTATCCTATTCTGGCTTAAAGGTGGTCTTTAAACTGCTTTGATCAATGTTTACATAATAGATCAGAGCGTATATAAGCTTTTGCTTTTGACTTACTCCACTTATACAATTACATGTTGCATGCATTATTTTTCTACTTTTATTTAACTGTAAACTAAATTCAGTAAGTATCTGGTTAGGATCAAAAAATCTCTGAATTTTAACATGAATACCATTGACTTCTATTTGTATTTTGTACAGATGCTTAGTAACAGAGGTTTTTGTTACGATACTGCACTTTAATACTTGGGTGTCTTTCAAGCCATTTAATTCTTATGTTTTTCGTAATGCAGAGCTGCTAACATTTCGCCTTTCACAGCTTTTTAAGGCTAAAATTTTTTTGAGTGCGATATTAAATCAAAATCTGTTCTAATTATCATTGCTATTAATTATTTTTTTATAGTTATAATTTTGAGTTTAATTTAAACGTAACAATAAATGACAATTACAGGCATTTATATAGTCCTTAAACTTCTTTATTCACTTGAGTAATCAAAACATCAGTTTGCATGATCACCAGTTTTCTACAGGTGGTACTGTTCCAAAGTGTTGTACAAAGCAAATACTGATCTTTAGTATAATTGTTTAAAGCAACTATAAATTCTTTTCAATTTGAAATTTATCACTAGTTAAGAAAAAATTAGCATATTTTTACATTTCTACAAATGAATGTATGCTAAAGGAGAAGTGGCTTTAGCTCAGTGGTAAGAGTGCTTGTTACTGATACAATGCTTTTCTAGGGGCTGTGGGTTTGGTTCCCAGTGAATGCAGATTTTTTAATGAAGTGTCTTTATTGGCAAAGGTTCCTATGCAACCCTGGCTGTTTCGGGACGTATTTTTCTGTGAAATTTTCCTTCAGAGTAATTTGAGAGTTATTACCTGGCCCCACAGGTCTATGGGCCTTAGTTAATGCGAAACAGTGTTAGGAGGTAAGGATTAGCCGATCTGATGCACCAGGCAGCGATCACCGGCATTCCGGTGAGGAGTGGTTTCTAAAACATGGTGTTTCTCTGGAGATGCTAATTAGCCCCGATCTGATACTTCGGCAGAAAGCGCCAGCTCAACTGGCAAGGCGTGGACGTCCTGAAATATGGAGTCAATACACCCCCACACATAGGTGGTGAATAAATGGCCCTGGCGACTAGCACAGTAGGCTGTTGTGGTAACCAGTAGTCTTCATCAATATTGCATGCGGCACGTACCAGAAAGTTTAGCCCCTAACTTTCCGTCTGCAGCGCTACTGAAAGGTAAAGCTTGAAGCCCTGCCCACTGAGAAAGGCACAGAGACATTAGTGCAAGGGCACAAAAATAACATTACAAAGGTAATTCCACAGTCAAGAGGCGCTAGTGTACCCATGTAAGATTTTCAAAGAAGTATATCTATATTTTGAATGAGCACATATAGATTTACTTCTTTGAAAATCTTACATGAGCACAGTGGCGCTGGCTGATGGCGGGATTTCCCTCATGGGTATGTACATCATGCACAGCGCAGTGTGCTTTACATTTTCACAGATATAGATACACCAACCAATGTTATTCTTGTGCACATGTGTCACATATGCCTCTCTGCATTTTTCAGTTGATAGGGCTTATAGCCCGTGTTACATATTTCTACAACTTATCAGATAGTGCTTTTTCAGTGAGTTTTCACGAAATTCAATTTAGCCGTGTGTTTCGTATCCTAGTCCCTACCTCATACCTTGTTGCTGTATCCTGAAAACAACAACACTGTTTTGTTTGGTGTACGATGTTTGTAGATTATAATCTTATTTCTTCTACCTCTGCAACTCTTTTTACACAGTTTTTTGAAGGTAATCTTTCGCAGAAAAAAAAGGTAAGTGTAGATTCTCATTTGCAGATCCTTATGATGTCAAGAAATGTAGAAGTAAACGTGAAAAATTAAGAGAGTGGTACAAAAGTATATATAAGTTGATCGTTATTCTATGGAAGCAGAAATGAGTGTGTCAAGTTCGACCATTTGCGCAGGCTCGTTAGATATACATCTATACTACGCATGTTACTTAGTCTACTGTCTCAGTATTGTACACAATTAAAGAACCTGAAGGGGGGACAGAGGAAAATAATGTTTTATAGTATATCTTAAAATGCAATATTTTTTTGCATCTCATTATGTTGAAGTGTACAACAGCACTTTAAAACAAAGTAATCCACACAGATAGTTAAAAATAAAGCACCCCCTATAGCGCCCACATAATGATACAGTCGTAAACTATGGAACCTCGTTAACCACAAGTTTTTTGCAAGATAAGTTGCAAGATTTCTTGCAACGCAAAATTTACGCAAGTGCTTATGCAAACAATTATGCAGAAAATGATGCAATATCATGCAACTTTTAATGCAAAAATTTATGCAAGATTTTTTGCAAGAAAACTTGCAAATTTTCTTGCATCGTTCCATGCATAAAAATTTTGGTAAGGAATTCTACAAACAGTGTTAATTATAATGTTTAAGATTCGCATTTACAATGTTTATTCAATTTAAAGTTAGTCTTAACTTTACTTACTTTTATGATCGATGGTTAGCCACTGCTTGCACACCCACAGTCGTAAGATCTTACAAGGTTGACCGCAACGATGATACTGAACCTGAATGAAAGTACTCGTGGCGATAACTGTAATTTTTAGGTAAGTCTGCAGTGGTCTGGTTTGCTCAACACAAGCTTTTCTTACACAATTTGGTCACTGATCTTAGTCTGACATTTGCTTTAAATACACGCTTTTAACACGTAGCTTGATCACCAAACTAAGTCTTACATCTGCTCAAAAACGCAACAAAGCTCACTCTCCAACCTTGATAGTCACTTTGCAGCACTTAACGAAAAGCAAAAGGTCAATATTTATATGAGTGAGGAGTTTTTATACGCTTGCACTTAAGAAAGACGCATCAGCTTGAAGATCCGAGCGATCAATCAGAGCTGAACCTAATTACTCTCGATTGACACGAGTACAGTCATAATGAAATTATTACGCAGTAATTAATAGTTTAAATTGCTTATCGTACAGATCTTACTTTAAGTACAAGGTGCTGTCAAAATTGAGTATGATTCTTTTTGTGAACATACGCAGTAGAGAATATTGAAATTGTTAATTATCTACATTCTTGGATGTACTACTTCGAATTCATGTTGTAAGATGAGCGCTTTATAAGATTGTTAAGGGTTTCAAGCGTAGTTTGAGTTTTGCAACGGGAGTCTATTTCAAAAGAAGTAAGTTGTATGTCACGCAATTGTAAAAGTAGGTGTACCGATCAATGTTTCAAGATCGCTGAGCTTTGGTTTTTTATCATTTCAAACTGAAACTCTGTGTCTCAAAGTCATGAATATTGAATATATGACATTGGATGTCACACTCCTCCCCTTAGCTGATTGCTGCCCTCAGCTATCATAAAAGCAAAGAACTTGAACCCACATCAAGTACTCCAAATACAACATATTTATAATATATACATTCTTAGTAATATATAGTATTGATTTTGAAAAAAGGCATAAGAATTATGTGTAGATATAAATCCATACAATGTATATTACAAATTATTATTTCTCGAGGTGTTGCTGTTGCAAGTCTTTTATGTTAAATTCAATAAAGGTAATGTTGTGCTATAGTTATGATTGTTTAATGGCTTGCAAATTGGTAATAGTAGCTAAATGGTCACGAGTTTTGCTGAGTTCAGTAAAAATGATGTTCGCACTTAACTGTATTGTGATTTCTGAGTAAGGCAATTTGAAGTTGTTGGTCAGCTCTTTTTTTTCTTCTCTTTAGTTGATACATAACGTTGTATAGTGGTACGTCTATACTACAACTTGAGTATATGATAAGGTTGATATATATCTGTTACCTGAAGCAAATTGTGACGTCTTGGTCACTGAGCATATTGATTAAAGTAATTAGGGAGTTTTTGGTTATTTAATTACTTGATTATAATTTTAATTGGTAGTGTTATGCAATAGGCGTGGATGCTTTGCATTTTACAAAGTATTCTAATGGCGTTAATGTTTTATGTGACATTTCTGTGAGATCCGTAATTCCTCAGTGAAATGAACTGGGAAAAGGTACTGCAGTGTTGCTATCATGCTTTTATTATATGGTTCTTAGTCCTGTTATTTTTGATATCATTAGTAATGAATTTGGATATTATTAATAATGAATATAAAATATTTCTAACAATGAACTATTGTGGAAAGAACTTTAGTGTGGAAGCTAAGTAATTAAAATTTACTTATGTAGGTCTTATCTTCCGAAATCATTTCCTTACGAAATTGTTATGGTTTGATCTTGTTATTGATCAAATTTCTGATTAGTTATATATTATGAACTTATCAATAACCACACACTTTTAATAAAGATTATAGTGAAGTTAAAATTGTTCATTAACTTTTTTGGCTGATCTCGGCTGTTGATTCCATAAAATTATATAATTATAACTCTTTATAAAGTAAAACGCAAGAGTAAAAAAAAAACATTTTTTTATTATGCATACTGAAATTAAGGTAAGTCCAGTTAGAAAAATCTTATTCATAACAAGACTTTACTTTATTTAATCGTTTGATAATTATTTTTCCATCCTCTACTTTAAGAATTAAGTTATTAATCTTTTAATTACATTAATGATTTAAGAATTCTGTTGTAGTATTTATCTAATTTTTCTTTTCGAGAATTTTTTATTGCGTAAACTATCATACCATTTTCTAAATTCTGAGGTCTTGAATGTTTATCATAATTTTGTGTACTTTTATGGTTACATATGATGAGCTTACTATAAGCTTTTTAATGCATGTCTCTTGAACAACGAATTAAATTAATGAGATTTTTATTATAAGACTGTACTTGATTTCCAGTTAGATATGGATTTGATGGGTGTGGTTTTCTGCCGTATAATAATTTGTATGGTGTGAATCTGATAGCTGCATGCAGTAATGTATTGTATTTCTAGATAGGAAAAAATAACATTTGGTCCCACTCCTGTTAAGTTGTAGTTTTTGTTCTTGAAAAGCTTTTAAGCATGACTACGTTCTAATGATCTGTTGGATCAAGGATTGTAAGGAATAGTGTTCTTAAGGTTAAAACGAAAAAATTTACCTCAATTTGTTCGTATATTATTTCAAAAACTTCTTCCAATATGACTGAGTACTATTTAAGACACTCCATACAATGCTATGAAGTGTCTTGCCAGAGCATCTGTGACTGTGACAGCTTAGATGTCGAGTATAGCTACTGCTACAGAGTATTTTTAAAATAAACATTTTTCTATAGGTATTATTCATACCACTACACTTACCCTAAAGAGTGTTGAGGCATTTTATTAATTTCTGTTGTCTTACTTCGTTTAAAAAAAAGCACATTTGCTGAAGCAAACAGTTATTTTAATGTACAGATACCAAAGTTCTTCATATATTGCTTTGGGCATTAGTCCTCTGGATAAGTTCTTGGTTATTGTACCCTTTCAGGATATTCTTAATGTTTCTTTATCTTTGTTTTCGATTGCTTTTGCTAAACCCGCAAATACTAATGAAAATCTAAAAGTTATATGTTATCTATTTTTCTTTCTTTAACAACCAAGAATAATACTAATTTATTATTATAAGTGGTTGTTGTTACGTTGCCTACTTGTAGTTGTGTTTTAAATCATTGTATTGCAAAATATAGTTGAAATCAACTTATAATTTATTGTTAGTAGAGTTAAGTGTCAAGTCAGCCAAAATAAACGTTGCAATGTTGTCTTCTGCATATGTTAAACTTTTTCGTGTGCTTAATGTTAAAAGGTAATTTATTTCTAGTCTTATTAAAGGTCTAATTATAGTGCTTTCCTTACAAATAAATTTGCTATCGCATTTAGCATTCTATTGTTGTTCTAACATTTTGAATGCAGCTGGAGAATGAGTAGATAGTATCAAGTTCCTCTGTTTCTGGGCGTCATGTTGTTTTATCAATGTGTCTTGCAGCTTAGCACTTGAACGAGAAGGTGTATTAGGTAAACTTCCATATATTTTTCTTTTCTGTCTGGCTTTTTCATTATCTTCTTGTTTCATAGAAGAAACGTTAGCTCTTTTTAATTTTTTAAATTAAATTCGGTTGACTCTGCTTTGCTATTTTCTATTGTTCCTATTGTATTTATTAGTTCTAGAGGTATGCCATAATTCCAATATAGAGATGAGGCAGCAAAATTTGTATTTTGCAAGCTATAGCTTAAACGATATTGCTTATCATTACTTTTGTTGGAAGAGGATGTCAGCTTCAGATTTTGTTTTATTTTGGCAAACTATTTTATCTCCTGATACACTTAATAAGTCAGAGTAAAACCTATATCTTACTTATTTTTAAGGTACAGTTTTGATTTTTTTATTTGTTAAAGTTGATTATCGTACTGATAGGTTAAATACTTCTTCTAAGTAACTTGCTCAAGTAAGAGTTTCTTGTTGTAACTCATTATCTGTTTTGGTTCAGGAGACTAGGAAGTAAAGATTTATCTCTTTGGGGTATCGGTGGTTGCTGGTTCTCTTCATCCTCTGATGAATCTAGAATTTCTATAACATCAGAGTGTAAAGTAACCCTGGGTCTGTTTAGAGGGGGTGAATTTTGTATTTCTTGAGCTCAGCGCTTCAGTAACCCTTGAGATAATCATGGTCCAGTAAGTTCTCCTTGCCCTCCTTCCATTCCGGGCGGTATAATGAAAGGAGAATTTTTAGGATCTTTTTTCCTTCCTCTCCTTACTTGCTTCGCTATAGTTATAGTTTCAAGCTTACTTAAACTTAAATTGTGTACATCGTTGGTAGGGATTGCAATCCGAAACCACGTTCGATCCGGCCAGATCCGGCCTTATTGACGCCAATCCGATCGGATCCAGTCAGATCCGGCCAGATTAGTCTGTATAGTAGATATTCCTATTTTAATATGTGTCACACATAATGTGTGTTTGTGAGTGTGTTCTTTTTATGACCTTAGTGAAAGTAGTTGAAAAACTCAATATTAGAAATGAACAAATAAGATGTCTATTTTAGTATTAGAAAATAAACTTTTTATTAATTGATACATATATCTGTTATTAAATTATTATCAGTCTAAATAACTTGTACAGTAAATGATAATAAGTACTTATTCATCCAAAATTAAGAAGGTAGCATATCATTACAGTTGCTCTTGATTTTAAAAAAACGATCTTAGGAAACAAATCGTATTAATTGTGTCATCTTCCAACCTGCTTTTTAACGGACTACACATATAACCAGCAGCCGAGAAGGCTCTTTCGGCTTCGACACTGGTTGGTTTAACCGTCATTATGTTATTGTATAAAAGAGACAGGTAGTTGCCTTGGACTCCCTCAATTTCATACGAATTTATTTCTTTCTTCAGTGTTTTACTTTTAGATCATGAAATCTTTGAATCATATTTAGAAGGCTGTTCCACCGTTTGCGACAATCTAATATAATACGCAATTCTTTTCCTTTGTCCTCTTTGACGTACTTTTGAATATACATATCATATTTAGTAGGGGATTTTTTGGATAATTTTACCACTTTTCATACTTTTTGAAGAAGATGACTGTATTTAGGAACTACTTCAATACATGAAAGTTCAGTCAAATCTATTATAACTGTCTCACCCATTTCTTCTTCATTTGCCTCGTCCGGTACTTCATCGTCTCCATCTGATTCAGCAAAAGATTTTTCTGTGCATTCGACTTTCCTTGCCTTTTTTTTTGTACAGAACATCGACGACAGCCAATCGTATACCATGAACGAAACACAGTTGCTGATAGCATGACACAAGTTTTCCAACCTTAACCATCACGCTTACGCCATCAGTTGTTATGCTGATTACATCAGTATCAAAGTCAATTCCAAAGCTTGTCAAGCGGTCTTCTACTAAACTGACAGCATGCTCCGCATTACAAGAGCCCCGTATTCTAATTAAGCCAAGATTTGAATGTTTTTTTTTGTAATGAACATTTAGATTTAAATATCTATGATTTCTTTGAGAAGTCCACTCATCGAATGTTAAAGCATATATTTGATCTTGTTTTTTGAGATGATCCAATTGACTTATTATATCAGCTTTTACGTTATTAGCATAATTATAAACTATCAATCTTATCGTGTTAGGTGAGGTGGGAAATGGAAATCCGCACTTTGAAAACGAATATCTCATATCCAAAGCTGTACCAAATCAGCTGAAAGTATAACCATCTTTGCAAACCATTCTAGAAACCATAGTTCCCATATCCCTCTCATTTTTAAATCACTGTCAATAGGTTTATTTATCTTTCTTGGTACTTCTTTCTTAGATGAAGATGGTTTAAAAACTACGTCAGAGTAAAGGCGTTTTAATTGAATTTTTTCAAAACTTATGGTGATGCAGTGTTTTTTTTCCAAATGCACTTTCAAGCCTTTGCAAGAACCTTTACTTATTTCAGTAATCTAGAGCACAATGAGCACATTGCGCTATCTCCGTCACTATATTTAGAAAATTCATCCCACAATGTTTTACTATTATCCTCACGATTGATATCTTGATCTTGACATGATTTTGAAAGCGACATAATTAATTTTCGATATGAATATATCTGTAATACGAACGAAAAAATTTCGTTAGCCTTTCTCACAGTCAATTAGCACAGTGAAACGACTTTTTTACGAAATATACCTTTAAAAAGTAATTTAGATCTTTTTGACTCAACTGACTTTCACTTATTTCTTAAATATAACGTTGGCTTATAGTTCACAATAACACTAAACAGATGCTTTGTCAATCAGAGTTAACTGTCGACTGAGTGTGATGAGAGTATAATGTGGCATGAAACTGCGAGAGCTCAATTTATAGCTCAGTGTGTATACCTGTATAAATTTGTTTACATACAAAACGAGTATTTTTGTGTACAACTGTGCCATACTATACCTAGATGTGTATACACACTAAGCCGTGTTAATAGCACGCATGAGTATTCGGCAATTTTCAGTTTTATTGGATCCGTTTACCAGATCCGACAATTGTTACTGGATCCGGTAAGTAGAAAAACAGTACTGGATGTCTCGGATTGCTGGATCCGCTGGACCAAATTACAATTCCTAATCACTGGCCCTACTAGCAGTTTTAAGGATAATATACGGGATGTTCATGTTTCATAATTACTAGACTTGCTGTCAGAGCTCAAACTGTTAGAGTGACTACTGCCTCTGTTACTGCTGAATGTTGGAATTTTTTTTATTTTTTTACGCCTCCACTTAAAATCTATATCATCTTTAACATATTTGTTTTATAAGAATCTGCAGAGTTACGCAATAAATCGCCATCGTTTGAATTTAATCGTCCAGGTTTGTATTTATAGGTGTAGTTGTACTCTCGGAGTTTTGCTCTCCATCGATTAAGGCGACTCATGGGGTCCTTTGTTTATTTAATCCATGTCAAAGGTTCATTGTCTCTGTCAACTGTAAAATTTCATACGTATAAATAGTGTCGAAAATTTTGTATGGCAGTTATGACTGCTAAACACTCTTTTTCAGTAAGGAGTAATTTTTATCACATTTATTAGGACTGCTAGAAATGTAGGCTACAGGATAGTCCTTTCCTTGCTTCTTCTTGACATAAAACAGCACTGATAGCTAAGTTAAGTGCGTCGGTAGTTAGAATAAATGTATTGTCAAGATCGACACATGCAAGTACCGAGGCCTCACACAGGGCTGATTCTCATCTTTTAAAGCTATTTTTCTAAGTCTTAGTCCAACCAAGTTTTTGACTTTTTCATAACAATAAGGTTAAGGGCTCTGCAATTTTTACATAATCTTAAGTAAATCGTCTATAATATGCTGTGGGTCCTAAAAACTCTAAAGATTTTTGTACGATTCGTTGGGGTTGGGAGATTCTAAACTGCTTCAAGTTTCTTGGGATTGGGTGTTACTTCATGACCACCGATTTTAATTTCTACATATGTTACTTAGGAGTTAAAAATTTACATTCATCTAGGTGTAATTTTAAACTAGCAGCTAAAAGTCTATGAAATGATTTCCTTAACTTTATCACATATTCTTCTAAGATTTTCGCACATACTATAATGTAATCTAGAAATATACATGGTTCGGTGGCTATATTTGGATAAAATCCATTAGCTAGACCGAATACTAAAAAAAAATTTTGACTTGCAAATTTGCTCTAATATATCTGTAATGTTAGGCAGTCGGTAAGCATGAGAAATAAATTTAGCGTTTAATTTTTTGTAATCTATTACGAGACGATGTCTTCTTCCTTCGTTGGGTCCTGGTGTTTTAGGCACAATCCACAGCGGATTATTGTATGGGCTAGAACAATAGTCAATGGTTTCTTCTTGTGATAATTTATTGATCTAAATTTTAATTTCTTTGAGTAGAGCAGGATTTCTGTGCTGTTTAGTAAAAAACAGGTTTGTCGTCAGTTATCGGTTAATTATGTTGTACATACAATGTACGTGAAGCAGCATCACCTTCGATATAAAATAGATGTTAAAACTCTTTTACTATTCAGCAAAGTTGCTTTTAACTTGTCTTATCATGAAAATACTAGAAAAATTTTTCGTTGTGTGTACAATTTTTTTTTCTGTTGTTTAATTAGAAACATTGTCACTAAAATATCAGTCAAAAGAATTTTCTAAATTATCTAAAGCAAAAGGTACGAGATTTTGCGTCGAGACCTTGATGTCTACTGGCTTTTCTCTTGTAATTACAGCCATCGTGAAGCAGCAGCCTTTGATATATTTTACTGCTGCTTTGCCTTTAAATATACCAGGAGAAGTTTTTATAAAGCACAGGTATGCTTGCCTGCAGCTGTTAGTTTGCGTCACAAGAACTTCTATGGGAACTCTTAATTTAGCTCGTATTTTGTATACACAATTTTGACCAAAGGCAACTCCTGCAGGTTTTAAATGATAAGAAGTTAGTAGGAATTCTAAGTTTTCTTGATTTATCCTAACATAACCCAAAATTTAGTAACAACTTTTTTCTTTACTTATATGTTTTGTCATTGTGCTAAGCAATTTGAGTCCACGTTTTTCGTCGCTTGTTGTTGCAGTTTTTCCAACAAACGAAGTGGGACTTATAGGTCTTCTATTAAGTATCAAGGCTCTTATGTCATAACAAAGCCTGGTCCGTCTTGCAGCTAGAAATAGATTTTCTAATATTTATGTCTCGCTGAGTGGTACATCTTGTGAAAAACATAATTTTTATCAAATATGTTGAACGACTGTTGCTTATGTTACGATATTATGAGAAGTTAATCCAATAAGGACACCTTTTGTATGAGTATTTATAATTGTATTTAGTAGTAATACAGATATTCTTATAACATTGATAATCCGCTTCTGTATCTATAATAAAAGTGTCTTTACTTTCATTACCATGAAAGTCTCACTGTCAGTGCAATGCTAATGTTTCTTGCGTTGAACATTCAGGCGATTGCACAAACTGGTTCCTTATGGAACGCTGATTCAGATATTTGCTCGCTAAAGCATCTGGGCAACAAGCACCATTTTTTTTAAAGAAAGGCATGGTTTAGGAGAATTTGGTCTGAAATTTTACGGATTATTGAAAGAATTTGACGTTTAGCCAGACCTAGTGTTGTTTTGCGGTTCTCCCGATATTTTAACATTATTGCAAGTACAAGAGTAATTTTTCAGTGCAGAAGAGACCCAGTTACGAAATTCAAAGTGCAGTGAGCTTGAGTGAAATGGGCAATTTAAACAAGCTAATAATTAATGCGCGTAATTGAATTTATCAACATTTGCCATACGTTACGAGATTGCCAAGGTAACTCGATTTTTTCATTTAAAACTAAGATTTTTAGAAAAATTGTCATACTTAGCAACTGGAAAAAAGTGCCACCCCGATCAGGACTCAAACCTGGGACCCTTTTCTTGCCGGGAAAGTGCGATACCAATTTTGCCATTAAGGTTTTGGTGACATCTCTTCAAAATTGCTACATTTTATATTTTCAGCGATTTTTCCTTGATGGAAAAATGGGTAACGCACTTTAACAGCAAGTAAAAAGTTCCAGGTTAAAATCCTGGTCAAGGTGGCACTTTTTTTTAATTGTGACGTATGACAATTATTTTACAAATCATAGTTCTAACTAAAAAAATTGAGTTGCCTTGGCACTCTCGTAATGGATGGAAAATTTCAATAAATTTTATGACTTCATTAAAACTTAACCATCAATAAAATTATATTAACTTTTTATATTTTTATATAACAAATAATCAGGCTTGTACTAAAAAGTTGCTTAAAATATAAAATAAAGCAATTGAGAAGAGGAGTCACCAAGGACTCGATGGCAAAATTAGGAACGCACTTTCCTGGCAAGAAGAGAGGTCCAGATTTGAATTCTGGTCGACGTGACACTTTTTTTTAATTGCTACGTTTAACAATTTTTCTGCAGATCGTAGTTTCATCTAAGAAGATCGAGGTACCTTAGCAGTCTCGTAATAAATGTAAAATGTAGGTAGATTTATTTACTCACATTAAAACTTACCCATTGATAAAATTAGATTAATTTCTGATATTCTTATATAACAAGCTAGTAATTGGTTTTAGGATGTTGTTGGCTGTGTGGGGTCGAGATGTCGATAATTTTTCCACGAGTTATTTAAAAGCTTATAATCAATTTTATAGATTGATCAATAGAGTCGTTTCTATATTGGGGAGCTGGGTGTGATCCTATGTTCCCGTCTGAATTAAACGTAGTGGGGAAAATTTTTGTGTCATTACGATTGTAATAGTAAAACACATTTCTATTGTATTTGTTAGAATCGTTAAGTTTAACATAGCGTGTGTTAGTTTAATAAGGTTAATAATGTAAAAAAATTTCTTGTCTGCCCTGGTAATGAACTGATAAATTTTGTCTTGCTGTAGAGTCTAATTGCCCTGCAAGGTCCATGTGTGAACTCTGATGGTACATGGTAGCGTTAGTGTTGGTGTGTAAAATTTTCTCAACATATTCGGCTCCTAGAGCTACTTGTAAAGCACTCACAACTATTTTTGGTACGTTTGACATCATGTTGGCCTTGAATTTAGTGGGTAGGCCCCGCACGAATGCTTCACGGCCGTCCACTTCAAGATATAACTTGGAATCAAGCTGCTGGTGCTCAGAAATATTGTTGAAAGTGCCTTCTATTTTAGCAACTTTTACGCCTTGATTGATAAGTTGGCAGATTCTCTCTTGAAAATCGCGAATAGTCTTTTCCTATTTTATGTGAGAATTATTAATGTCGGTGATGTTTCGAGCATAAGTTTTAGAAAGAGAAAGGTGTGCCCTTAAATGGCTTGCAAGATCGTTTTATATTTTTATTGTTAATCAATCTAGAGAACTTCTTGCTTAACCTCTTCGCTTGGAATTAACTGTTCTTATAGATAGAGATTCTTCTGCATTCAAGATAAGGGACCTACCATTTTCAACATCTTGCGAGAAATCTGTGAGTGGTGTATTCTTAAGGCAGCTTGATTTTTACGTAAAGCTGAATTATTTAGGGAATTTTGACGTGATAATTTAAGGGATTTTAGTAATTTTTTGGCTTTCCTTGCCCTATGGTGTTGTTCGAAAAACTGTACCCTTGTAGCCACATCTGCTACGTTACCTATATCCTTGAAAGTCTGATCCACTTTTTAAGAAATGTTGAAAATAGATAACGTAAAACAATAAAGAAATTTAGAAAAACAGTAAAAACGACATGAAATGACGAAAAAAATGAAAATAAGAATTTTGATTCGGTCAAAGCATACTCCTAGTCAAACAAGTAGCTGAGTTTTCCACAAATTTCTTACGTCTGAAGTTTAGTAAATAAAGGGTCAAACTGATGGATTTGTTTGACAAACAACCAAATTTAATTTTTATTCGTAAAAAACCAGCCATCAGCCAAGAGGCCTTTGTTACTGCTTGAATTTCTATGTCATGTAATGGAGTGATAGCGTATCTTATTTGTCTTTTTATCTCACGTTCTTTAAAGGCCTTTGTCATTCGCTGTCTGTTTCATTTTTCCTTGATATTAAATTTATTAATCAAGATATGAGTTATGTTTTAATTGTTTAGAATTTTAAATATGAGAATATTTTGATTAATTTAGTTACCAGGACATTTTAAAATAAAGAGGGTTAATATTATCAACAACCAACTTATGTATTATCTAATGATATAAAAAACTGCAAAAAGCGGGAAACAGTTGATTTTACAAATACAATAAGCTATAAAAATTCAGATTCTCATTTACAATGTTTTTAGAATTTGTTTCTTGTTTTAGCTTTACTTACTTGTATGAACGTTGATTAGCACTGTTTGCGTGTACGCAGTCATAAAATCTTATAAGGTTGACAGTAGATAAACTAGGCTGAAATAAGCACACGCTGAATCCAGCACACATCCCCCCCCCCTGTCCACGTGCGCGAGCGTACGCAGACAACCACGAATCTTCACGAAGCGCTAGAGTTTATACACAGCTACCTTCCTTGTGATTAGCCTGTAGGAAAGACTGTTGTTTTGTATGCATGGATAAAAGTCCCAACCACACGCTCATATCGGTAAGGTATGACAAATAAGTGCTACCTCCCCAAAGTAATACATGTACACATCTACATGTTCATCTACATACATAGATAAATACTTACTTATAATGCGTGTATGTATATATTTTTATAAAGATTTTTAATCTAAATTATACAAAAGGTAGGTAATAGGGTAGGACTAGGGTTAGAGATGTAGAACTGTATCTTAAGATCAAGTGGTCCTTGGTTTCAATTTGACTATGTATAGATTTTTTTTATGGGTGGGCTGTTTAGGCACAGCATAAATAGAATCAGCAAAATAACAGCAGTAAAAATTGTCTTGTTTATGTATCGACAGGTCCTTCGCTCGAATTTGACTACCAGCCTATGGATAATTTGTTTTATTGATAGACTGTTTACACACAGCAGAAATACAATCTGCAAATAGCAGTAGCAGCAGTTAAATCAGCAGTAGGAGCTATTCTATATTATTACCTTTTCAAGTATAACTAAAAGATTTAATGATATACTCACCTGTAGGGTACATCAGCAGCCAGAACTATCTTTTATTTGTGACCGAAGTATGTCAGCCATACGCTTTTCCACGTGCAGTACAACCAATACTTAGTACTAAGAGAGAATTTATCTAAATAGATACGAACACAAATGAGACAAAGATGAAATTTTTGGATTATAAGCTGATAGGTCTCGTTAAAAACCAATTTTATTTAACTTTTTTACTATCTATTTTTCGAGCAATAAAAGTAAAACATTTTCACACACACAAAATTCCTCGTATTTTACGCGTTCCTGCTCGAAGTAGTAAAGCTTTACCTCTGATTTCTTTATTTGCTGGCTTGAGTGCAACTGGCACTTTGGCAAATGGTATTGAAGGAACTATGAAGAGCATCAACGTGGCTACGTCGACAAAACAAACAACTACAAGAAAATCAAAGACATAATAAAACTATGAAAGCAATTGCGTTAGGATAAGGTCTGTATCTCAAGCCTCATAAAACTGGATTAGAAGTATATTTAAAACCATTTGATAAAGGTCTGAAAAAAAAAATTCTGAAAAATTAAAATTACCTGTAAGAGCTTTAATAAATGTAGATTTACTAAAAATCACTAAGAGTTAAAAAGTCTCGTAATAAATGTAAAATGTAGGTAGATTTATTTACTCACATTAAAACTTACCCATTGATAAAATTAGATTAATTTCTGATATTCTTATATAACAAGCTAGTAATTGGTTTTAGGATGTTGTTGGCTGTGTGGGGTCGAGATGTCGATAATTTTNTAAAAATCACTAAGAGTTAAAAAATTTCTTTTTTCGTGGAGTATTTATGCGAAATGACTTACCCAGTTATGGACCGTGGTATCGTAAAACTGCTATAGTAAATCTTGACGACAAGAATGGACCTGGAACTCACTGGGTGGCGTATCGAAAATATGGCCAGAATTTGTTTATTATGACAGTTTTGGAGATTTGCAGCCACCTATTAATTAAATGTTGCATTGGGGTGTTGATACAGTTCAGTATAATCACAAACGATATCAAAAATTCAACTCTTACAACTGCGGTCATTTGTGCTTTAAGTTTTTGTCAAAACAAATATAAGCACTTAAAATAGTGAAAAAAATCTCAATTTTACATTGATGGTCATAAAAAAAGCATTAACTGTTAGTTTTTCTGGTACTTCTGCTACCCTAGAGTCGCAATATTATTCACCTATCAAACTATCACCAAAACACAAATATGTTCTTGGTTTAGTTCATGGTTCTTGGTTAACTCCTAACGTTCAATTCAATTCCTAATATTGACGTAAATAACAATAAATTTTACGTGGGTGATCAAGTAGTAGTTATTCCAACTGGCAGTAATAAAATTGAAGATATTCAGTCATTTTTAGTAAATGTGTTACAACCGAAAGATAGAAGTATCAGTATCAAACTAAGTAATAACATGCTTCGTAGTGTTGTAAGGTGTAGTCATACTATTCATTTTAGACCAAAAGATTCTATATGGCGAGTACTGAGTTTTACTGAATGATTACTACAAGATAACTTAACTCATGACTCTGACTTACCTGTGTCCATTCTCAAGATTAACGCATTACGAGTTGAGTGCAGCATCGCTAGTGGAGCTCATATAAACAGAAAAAAAGTTCAAATTATTCATGGATTTTTTTCTGCGGTACCACCAGGATATAACATTTTCAAAGTTCCATCACAAATAATCCTTTTACCTAACATTAAGCGAGTCATAGATCACTTACAACTACCCGTAGTAGATCGAGATGGTAATTTAATCAATTTTCGTAGAGAACTCATCACGATAAGATTACACATTAAACCTTCATCGTAATGGGTATCATTAATAATCACAAAAAGTATATAAACACCTTGACATGTACTTCTATACCCAGTCAACAGCAAGCTTTTAAATCGTCGAGACGACTGAAAGGACAACGGAAGCATCAAAAATTGATAAATCAAAACATACAGTTTCTTAAAAGTCTTAAATTAAAAATGAAAGATGGGAACTAACGTTTAAATTTTTTGCCTTTCAGATGGATGAAATTTTAATCATTTAGTCCCCCATTGCATTTGATGAGTCTATCGTGCACCATGAAATTCATGCTCATCAACCACATGCATCATCAACATATAATAATAGTGATAAGAATCGTATATCAATTCAACATTAAGACCTTTGCCTGCTAACATCCCGCAGTTCTTTAAATATTCATGGAAGGGTAGTCAAAGCAGATGGTACTACGACGGCTGCAAATAGTAAATTCGTAGACAATGCTATCCTTCATCTATTTAAAGGAATAAGATATGAGATTAACGCTATAGAGATAGATAAGTGTTAAAGTGTAGGTTTGACAGCTCTCATTAAAAACTGGCTAACGCCTAATCCTGATCAACACGTATTTACTAAAAATGCTAGTTGGCTTAGTACTTTAAATAAATTTACCTTTACAAATAATAATGGTTACTTCGATCTTTTAATTCCTCTGAGTATGATTTTTGGTTTTGCTGAAAACTATCATAAGATAGTTGTTAATGTAAAGCATAGACTTATACTCACAAGATCAAGAAATGATTTAAATGCAGTTTTACAAAGTGAAATGCCTGCTGCAGAACCTAATGAAGTGGCAACTTGGGAAGAATTCAAGATATTAATATTAAAACTAGAATGGCTCATGCCGTACGTTGTAATGTCAGATGCACATGAAATTGGTTTTCTTAATTATTTGCAAAGAGATAAATTTGTATCTAAGAGCTATCGAACTTGGGAACTTTATGAATATCCACTTTTACCTACTACATCGAAACGTATATGGATGATCAACACGTCCAATCAGTTGAAAAACCAGTTACCCTCATCATAATGGAGCTGAAAAAACCATGTGAGCTGTTCACAATGTCAAATGCATAAAAAATTTCTACTTATATGCAGAGTGGAAATTTAAAAGTGATAATAATAAAAAAGCTGTACACATAGGTATTTAAGAACAATCTAATTCGTACTTTGTAAATTGTAATTCAAAATAAATTTTCTGAAATATAAGAATAAATGTTTTAAGATTTACTATTATTTTCCTAAAAAATAAATATCCACTCCTTGTCCTACTCACTCTTATCATTCATTATATATTTTAAATTAAAAATTTTTATAAAAATGTATACATACACGCATCGTACGTAAGTATTAATCCATGTATGTAGACTAACATGTAGATGTGTACATGTATTATCTTAAAAAAGTAACACTTATTTATCATACCTCACAGATATAAGCGTGTGGTTGGGACTCTCATCCGTACATACCAAACAATACTCTTTCCTACTGGCTAACCAGCGAGAAGAAAGCTGTGCACAACCCCTAGCGCTTCGTGTAGAGTCATGGCTGTCCGCGCACGCTGCGCACGTGGACAGGGAGGGGGACGTATGCTGGATTTGGTGTGTGCTCGTATCAGCCTTGCTTATCTACTGTTGACCGCAACGATGATCCTTATTCCACACGAGAGTACTCGGTACGATGACAATAATTGAGCTGCTTTTTGCAACGTCAGAACCCGAGTCGGCGGTTCTTTTTCTCTTGTTTCTTCTTGATTTATTTTCTAAGTGAGTCTATAAGGGTCTCGTTTTCTCAAGCTTTATTAACACACACTAGTCACCAAATTAAGTCTTATATGTGCTTGAAATGCGCGCTTGTAACACGTTGCTTAATCACCGAACTAAGTCTTACATCCGCTTAGAAGATGCAACAGAACTCACTCTCCAACCTTTATTCTTACTTTAAAGCGCTTAATGAAAAAAAGGCGAATAATAATATGAGTGAGGAGCCTTGATGATCTTGTTTTTAAGGAGTACGCGTCAGGTTGAGGATTTGAACCGCCAATCAGAGCTTAACATAATTACTTTTAATTGACACGTTATGCTGCAACAATAACGTCGCAATTATTAGTTAAAACTGCTAATCTCTCGGATCTTACTTTGAGTACAAGTTGCTGTTGATGTTGCATATGATATTCTTTTGTGAACATACGAAGTTAAAAGTATTGAATTTGTTAATTATTTAGATTCTTGCATGTACCACTGCGAATTAAGGTTGTAAGATAACCACTTAATACGATTGTTGAAGGTGATGCGCGTGATTGAAATTTTGCGACGGTAGATTATTTTGAAAGAAGTAAATTTTATGTCACGCGATTTCAGAAGCAGGTATACTGGTCTATGTTTTCAGATCGCTGGGCTTTGGCTTTTTGAACTTTAAAACGAAACTCTGTTTTTTGAAGTAGTAAATATTAGGCATATAACATTAGATGTCACATCGATATAAACTGTTTTTTTTTTTTTTAATTAATAACACTTTACTAGGGCACTTTCTTCAAATACTTAAACTTGTAACGAAACATAATAATGACTAATTACGATTAGCTTGACATTAATACTGAATCAGCAGTGCCGGAACTATTACTTGGATAAACTTCCAGATTTTATGTGGTCAATTCTGCAACTTAAAAAAAAACAGTTGTCATTTAAAAAATTATCTGCACTTGGTTCAAAGTATCTTGGAAATACGATTATAGTACTAGTATTAAGTTCCATAGCAGTTTCAGCAGCTCGTTGTTTTTTTAGCTTTATTGCGTATCACTAGAACATGTTTGCCACCAACTTTTTCTACTTAAGTTTTCAATTTCTACTAATGTTATTATTACTTATTATCTTTAGGCCTACATTTTTAACTTTCTACTTATTTTTCAGCTATAAGCTTTTCTTTGCTTACATGTACTAGTTAAAGTGTCAGATACGGTATTAGGACAATACACCACTCTTAAAAACTGGACTATATCTAATGGTTAAAAGACTGAGGTGCTTAAGCAATGCATTCCTGGTTTTTTCTAATGCATTTTTAGGAGTTTATATTTTTGCTGCTTTAATAAGAGCCTTTCCAAAGAGGAGAGAGACTTATTTCAGTACGAATTGCTATGATTCTCGATGCAGTTAATTGATTTCCTCGGTACAATATGCACAGACAGGTTTTATAAATCATACATCTAGTGGTTGCAATTGGTGTGTTCAGTGTGATAGAATGCCCAAGATCACAATACCATTTTTGATGGTCATATCTACAACCTCTAAATTTTTGTATAAAGTTATCCGTAGCAGACACATAAAGAGTCACTGTCTCGCCTCTTTCTGCTGCTTGTAAGCCTCTAACTTGTCTTATTTCTTTTACAGGGATGACCTTTAACTATGCTCCATGAGCACTTGAGATCTCTGACTTGTCAACGTTATAAATGTTGTCCACTTCAAAGTTATACTGTATATAAACTGCTTTCAACAAAGTAGAAAGTTTGTCAGCAACATTTACGAAAAATTGGTTGGCTTGAGCAGAAAAGTATACTGACTTTTTCTGGAAGATAAACTATTTTGTTTTAATCTCTCGAGATTTAATCATGTATGGCCAGCTCGTTCTCCCAATCTTGCATAACACTTCTCACCCAGTCCTTACCAGGTTATTATCTAATATTAATAACTAGTTTTAATTTAAGTTAAACTAAGTCAAATATTTTGTTGTTGCGTAGTTGGACTTAAGTAATTTTATTTATCTACCTTTTTAAATTCAAGTGATAAGGTACGTAAAAATTTTATTACAAAATTAAATGCTACTTATTGCAATTTCTTGGTTATTAATTCCATAACTTTTTCTGCAGATATCTTATTAATAAATGCAATAGGCACCGTAGTAGAAGAAAATCTTAAGCTTAAAATCTTACAAGAACCTTGGCCATTTTTTTATTTAGTGTACGTAACACATGTAATTTGATTATTTAAATATTATTATTATCTAACTTCAAACACTTTTGATTTGTTAGTATATATCAGTGCCCTCCGGTGAATTTGGAAATTCAAAGTCATTGGTGATCCGTTGGGGGGCGAAATGTGAGAAAATAAATAAATACAAGTAAAGTGTATTTAAATTTTCTTGCTTTGATTTATTAATGCGCAACGTTTCTCTGACAATATGCGTCAGCCTCATCAGGCTACAAAATTAAAATTAAAAAACACACAATGAGTGATCTGTAAGGCTCAAACGCAAAATACAATAAATTTTGATGTGAATTGTTACCGCAGGTACGCGAGAATTCGTTAGTTTGGTTGACTTACTCGTCACCTGTCATGCTATCGACTGACAATAAATTACAACAACAAGCCAGCGCTTATATAGGCAAAGCCGCAAAGGTAGACGGTAAGAGGCGATGAACTCGATCGGGATATTTAAACTTTCGTAGTAAAGGAAGGTATGCTTCATTGAAGGAAAGCACATCCTCCTTTCTATTGATGTTGTGTTTGTCAAGTTTTATATAAAGCATTTTGGAAATAATTCTTTTTTTGTAATTGGGTTCTTTGTCAAGGATTTTAAAGTTATCCCAATCAAATTCATGGTCAAAATTGATTTCGTGTGCACAAACAACGGAATCAGAGTTTTTACTTTTTATATGTTTACTAATGCGGACCTCCGCCGCTCGCTTTGTTTCACCCACATATGACGCAGGACAATTTTTACAATAAAACTTACATACTACATTTGTCTGTTTATGTTTATTCGTTGTATCTTTTACTAAGCAGACGATATGCTGCAGTTTATTGTTAATAAGAGGGTAAGTGTGAATATTGTAGGGTTTTAACATGGTTGAAATTTTTTCAAAATTATTCTCAATGTATGGTATGCCAATTTTGCAGAGAGGGTAGGTGTTTGTAGTGCTTTCGTTATGATTACTATATTTGTGTCTTTTTAATCTGACCTTTATGTTTTTATTAATATAGTTAAAAGGGTAATTGTTTTTTATCAACAGGTTTTTCACCCTAGCAATATTCACACCGTGAAAACGTGTACTGGCAAGTAAGATCGCCCTATCAACTAAATTAAAAACAATGTTTCTCTTATAGCTTACTGAATGACCAGAAAAATAATTTAAGATTTGTCCGGAAGAAGTAGGTTTTTCAAACCAGTCAAAATTAAAATAATTAGAATTTTTTATTATCGTCAAGTCTAAAAAGTTGAGTCTCTTGTCAATCTCCGTTCCATATGTAAAGTGTAGTTTGGGATAATATAAATTAAAAATGTTTAAAATTTGGTCAATATGGTCAACATTAATAAAAAGTAATACAGAATCTACGTAACGAAAATAAAAATATGGAATAATGTTGTAGTTATCTTTTGAGATGGAGAGACAATCATTTTCCAACTCGTCCATTACAAGGTCAGCAAACAAAGGTGAAATAGAAGAACCTATTGGCGTGCCGAAAATTTGTTGATAAAAAATGTTGTCAAAAGTAAAAAAAGTATTATTGAACAAAAATTCTGTACATTATCAAATTTCATCAACCGCGATTCGACATTTATTCATTACGGTCACAATACGTCGATCGATGCTCCGTAGTACCAACTCTAGAGGAATATTAGTTAATAGGGAGCTGACATCTAAAGACATAAGTCTATAATTAGAAGTGAGTTTTATATTATTTAGTTCGTTTTTCAATTCAAAGCTTTTATTAATGTGTGATATTGGAACGTTGACTGACTTCTTGAGTTCATCGTAAATTACTTTTGCTAGAAAATATATGGGGCTATTGATAAGAGACTTTTTAGACTTGACGATAATAAGAAATTCTAATTATTTAAATTTTGACTAGTTTAAAAAACCTACTTCTTTCAGACGAATCTTAAATTATTTTTCTGGTCATCCGGTAAGCTATAAGAGAAATACTGTTTTTAATTTAGTTGATAGGGCGATCTTACTTGCCAGTACACATTTCCACGGCGTGAATATTGCTAGGGTGAAAAACCTGTTGAGAAAAAACAATTACCCTTTTAACTATATTTATAAAAACATAAAGGTCAGATTAAAAAGACACAAATATAGTAATCATAACGAAAGCACTACAAACACCTACCCTCTCTGCAAAATTGGCATACTATACATTGAGAATAATTTTGAAAAAATTTCAACCATGTTAAAACCCTACAATATTCACACTTACCCTCTTATTAACAATAAACTGCAGCATATCGTCCGCTTAGGAAAAGATACAACAAATAAACATAAACAGACAAATGTAGTATGTAAGTTTTATTGTAAAAATTGTCCTGCGTCATATGTGGGTGAAACAAAGCGAGCGGCGGAGGTCCGCATTAGTAAACATATAAAAAGTAAAAACTCTGATTCCGTTGTTTGTGCACACGAAATCAATTTTGACCATGAATTTGATTGGGATAACTTTAAAATCCTTGACAAAGAACCCAATTACAAAAAAAGAATTATTTCCGAAATGCTTTATATAAAACTTGACAAACACAACATCAATAGAAAGGAGGATGTGCTTTCCTTTAATAGAGCATACCTTCCTTTACTATAAAAGTTTAAATGTCCCGATCGAGTTTATCGCCCCTTACCGTCTACCTTTGCGGCTTTGCCTATATAAGCGCTGGCTTGTTGTTGTAATTTATTGTCAGTCGATAGCACGACAGGTGACGAGTAAGTCAACCAAACTAACGAATTCTCGCGTATCTGCGGTAACAATTCACATCAAAATTTATTGTATTTTGCGTTTGAGCCTTCCAGATCACTCATTGTGTGTTTTTTAATTTCAATTTTGTAGCCTGATGAGGCTGACGCATATTGTCAGAGAAACGTTGCGCATTAATAAATCAACGCAAGAAAATTTAAATACACTTTACTTGTATTTGTTTATTTTCTCACATTTCGCCCGCAACAGATCACCGATTACTTTAAATTTTCAAACACTTTTTTTTCTTTTTTTTAAACTTACGGTGCTAAATAACTACGATATTTATTTGTTATTCTAATGTAAAATAAAAAACTTTCCCAAAAAAAGTATGTATCATGTAGGTAATGCATTCCACGTAGACTTAACGTATAAATAACGACTTTTAAGCAAGACCCACAATTGTAGGTATGCACTTTTAGATATAAATTTCTTTATCCAGCTTTATACTGCCCCTGGCAAAGATTATGATGCTGCTAGAGTAACTTATATACATATACATTTAATCATGTAGAAAGACCCTGTCTATACTCACATTAGGCAGAAAAGTTTGTTGATAGAAGAGAATCTCCATTGAGACGTAAAGCCTAGTAGGTAAGCCAGTATGACAACTCTTTACCTAGAAACTTACCCCCCGGATCTTTGCCAAAAAAATCTACGTCCTACCGTGCTAGTACAGCCAAGCCTGCTGGTAAATAAGGTAAGCTCGAAGACTATTTAAGCCTCGTCACTACCCGCCTTGCCAAGTAGTTATAAACAAACGAGGGACAAAAACTTATGTGTGTGTATACGTGTGTGTGTGTGTGTGTGTGTGTGTGTGTGTGTGTGTGTGTGTGTGTGTGTGTGATCTATGTTAATAATTGTATTAATCTTTACTATAAAATTATATAAGTGATTCTTTAAAGAGCTAAGGATTTTAGCCAAACTTTTTGTACTTGTAGCTAAAGGCTAAGTAAGCTTACATTGCTTTTGCTTAGGCCGTTTAAGCCCTTAGAAGATTTTGATACTCCTAATGATGATGTCCATGACTCTGTGACTTACAATTTTGACTTAACATCATTTTGGTATACAGTCACGTGAATCTAATGGTTATCCTTAAAGCATACAGTTTCAAATTAGAAGTCACATCTTTAACGCACACACAAAAGCTATGGGTCTACTTGATTTAAGGTAGAAGGGCTTTAGTACGAATCAGTTATTTTTGTATATTTGCTTATGTGTGCCTATATAGTATAAGTTTGCCCTCTTGCAATACATATAGTAATAAGAACGATAATTATAAATTTAACTGATGACACGTCATTCATTATAAAGTACAAAAAAAATATATTTGTTCTAACGGGTACGTACTGATAAATTATGTTCTATGTCTCTTACGAAGAAGTTTCTTTCGTGCATGAATGTGCAGTAAGCTTGCAATATGTATTTTATAGCTGTATGCTAGCTAATAAAGCAAAAGTGTACTACGTGTAATGTCTAGATACTAAAGTCAGAGAGTGGCATCAAGCATGCAAATACGGTACCCTCTGCTTTGAGCTAGGGAGAGGGCATTTGGTGCAGGAATTTTGAATATGGCACGTTTGGTTACATATTTAAATTGCTACGCAAGCAACGCCTAGAGCACACGTGCAATTGATAGGTCTCTCTGCACGAATGAGAAAAGAGAGTATTATGCGTATAACGTAACTCTTCTACCTTCTTAGATGAGGCAGGAGTAAAAATGCCTGTTGCGCAAAGTAGTAGTCAAAACTTTCTCGTCATTTATGTTGTGGATCTGGCACTTGCTGATTTTATTGCTGCAAGCGTGATTAATAAATAAGGTTAAAAGTATAATAAATAAGAATTTTTATGTTTTTCTGAAAAGTAACAGTGAAAGCTTTCTCCGTCCGACTCTTCTACACTTTGTATCAATGTAGTAGATATTTTATGTTTGGTTTACTTACAGTTACTGAGGCTGCTTGAAAGGCCTACACTGCATCCCCAACTTAACCAACATTGCTCTTTTTTAACAAAGTAGGCAAACTTCATAAAACGTGTTAAATGATACTATGTGATTCCTGCTCAAAATACTTCTGTAGGCTCATTTTGCGTTACATAGTTGACCAACGACTTTAGATTTTTTACCTTACAAAAATATAGAACAAAAGTTAATTTCATACTCCCTCACCCCTGCCCTGCCCCATGTCGTACCCTGACATGCCATATTTCATAATGCAATGCTACCCCATTATATCTAACATTTAAAGAAATGAACTTCTGAGTTCAATACGTATTATTTAACTAAGTCTCTACAAAAACAAAATTCTATCTAAGATTCAAGCCAGCATCGTTTAGAATACGAGCCAAGTCCCTTATCTTTTTTTTATCAGTGATCTAAATGTAATAAAATTAACTACTTTATTTCAAAGTGTGGCTTATAACTTATTTTAAATTTCAATATCCATGTTCTGTTGACAGGGCACGATTATAGATTTGATACCTTATAACAAGTTAACGGCTGTTCAGAACTCTGTGTTTAAAATGGACATCGAAAAAATTTTTCGTGCAGGCATACTTAAGTAGTTTAGTTCCTAATTTTAGAACATGTGACGTCCAAGCTTTTAAGTAAAGGGTGAAACGCACAGATTCTTTCTCCAAATGAAAAATTCTAATTTTTGTTTGTCAGGAACCAGCCAGCAGCCAAAAGTTTTCATTAAATCTTACTTACACTATACTTTTCTTAAATCGTTGACTCCGAATAGTAGTGTTTAGATTCACGTTATAGTATGTGTGCAGTTTTTTTACTGGTTTGTTCGTGGAGCTGGTGTTAACCATCTGTTTGAATTTATATTTTGTATAATGGAGGAGTGGCGTGTTTTATTTGACATTTCATCTTACAATCCTGTAAGGATTTTTTTGTACGTTCTCTATTAAATTTTTTCTTAGTATTTTTTTTTTGTTTCTTAAAGCTTATATTATGTTTTTATCAACTAAATGTCTAACTATTTAAATATTGAAATTAAGATATTCTTGGCAAATATTAGTAAGTGCATGGAGTTTCTATACTTTATCATTAAAAGAAATCACGTTAGGTTACGGTTATAAGCAACTAGTCTGAGCTTAACTCACTTGCTCTTGATTGGCAGGAGCAAAGTTGTAGATTAATGGTACTGCAATAATAAATGATTAATACAGATAATCTCTTATATTTTACATACGGTAAAACTCTTCGTTGAAATTGTGTACGATGAATCTTATGGATAAGCGCAGTAAAAAGTATAAAAATTGTTGATTTCTTACATTCTCAGATGGAATTATCTGAATTGCTGATGTAAGATAAGCACTCTAATAAATTGTGTGGAGGTGTCATCCGTAGTTTAAGTTTTTCGATGGAGGCTTGTTTTAAAAGAAGTAAGTAATACGTCACGTAAATGTAGAAGCACTGTTTATTTCGATGTTGGATAATCACTGAGGACTCGCTTTTCATAATTTTAAAACGGACTGCTCTGTTTTGAAATAATTTTGACTATGCGTAGGACATGGGATGCTACACGCCTTCTTACGAGCTAATCGCCGTCCTTCGTAATCATAAGATCGAAAACAGCTAGAGCTATGTTAAGAACTTAAATTACTTTAAATTTCTGTTTATTTTTTTTCTGTAACAGTTATAAAATATTGCTGAATTGCTTGGACATTGTTAATCTTTCAAGGCGAAATAAAACTTGAATAACTTCATGTTATAATGATATTTATATGATTTACAACATTTTGCCAACACTCGTTAGTCTTATCTGGTTCAATATGACTGTAAAGTGTGAGTATGTAGTACACATGGTATGAATTACTTTAAAACACAGCAGTCCACTTTAATGTAATAAAAAAGCTATTTTTTAGTGATTATCCAACATCAAGATATATAAGTGCTTCTTGAGTTATGTTACGTATAACTTACCTCTTTTAGAGCAAGCCTTTGTCGCGAAACTTGAACTACGGATGAAACCTTCATACAACTTTTTAGAGCGCTTATCTTACATCAGCAGTTCACACAAGTTTATCCAAGTATGTAAAAAATCAACAATTTTTATATATTTTACTGCGTATATACATCAGATTTATAGTACACAATTCCAACGAAGAGCTGTACCTTATAAAGTAATGTAAAATATTAGAGATTATCTGTATTAACCATTTATTGCTGCAGTATTAATAATCTTATAAAATAATATAAAGTTTGAAAAATTCAAAAAATACTAAGAAAAAATTCAATATACATCATATAAAAAAATCCTTACAAGAATGTCAGATAAAATGCCAAATAAAGCGTGCTATTTCTACTTTATACAAAATATAAATTTAAACAGATGGTTGACACCAGATCCACGTAAAAACCACTCACAAATCAACCACTTATCCTTCGTTTGTTTATAACTCTTTGGCAAAGCGGATAGTGACAAGGCTAATATAGTCTCCTAGCTCAGCTTATTGACGAGTAGGCTTGGCTGTTCGAGTACGGTAGTAAGTAGGTTTTTTAGGCAGCGATCTTGGAAGTAAGTTCCTGGGTAAGGAGTTGGCACACTGCCTTACCTACTAGGCTTTACTTCTCCGTAGAGATTCTCTTGTATTGATGAACTATCCTGCCTAATGGGAGATAGACAAGCTCTTTTTTCATTAGTATATACCTATGTTATATAGTTAACTTAGTGGGGCATTCCACACAAATCCCCCCACTGCCCCCCATTTGGGCACTTGGCGGGTACTTCCCGGGCACTTGGTGGGGACGTAGTTTGATTCAATTTATTTTCTGTATGTTGTAAACTATTTTTTATTCTCAATGTGTCAGTTTATA
>NW_019384219.1:660294-678955 GCF_000648655.2 Copidosoma floridanum
TTCAAGCCAGGGGGTTCAACCACGTATGGCTTTATGGGATAATAACAATGTATGTTTTAATATTTAATCAAATAGTTACAGATTACTGCACAATACTATGATCAGCGAAAATTAAATACAATTGATTGTATTTTTATTTACTGGATCTATTGACTTAAACAAACATTCCACTTTTTATTGCATCTTGATAAAGCCACGTATAGTTGACCATGAGAAAGAAAAAGGTTTTTTTAAGTATAATCCCACATTATCAAAACTTTGACCTTGAGACTTATTTAGAGTCATAGCAAATGCTACAACTAATAGGAATTGTTTTCGATATAAAATAAGAGGTAATGATGAAGTATTTCCAGTATTTAATGTAATTCTTGAAATGAAAACTTTATTTCCAAACTATGTTTTCAAACTCTAAACTGTTTTCTCTATCAACTTGAACAAAAATTTGATTTTTATTTTTGCATCTTGATAAAGCCCCGTATAATTGACCATGAGAAAATAAAGGTTTTGTTAAGTATAATCCCACATTATCAAAACTTTGACCTTGAGACTAATTTATAGTTATAGCAAATGCTACAACTAATGGGAATCGTTTTCTATATTAAATAAAAGGTAATGATAAAGTATTTTCAATATTAAATGTAATTCTTGGAATGAAAACTTTATTACCAATTTTTTTTCCCGTCACTATTTCGCCTTCTACGTTATACTTCAGTAATTTAGTAACTCACAATCGTGTACCGTTACATTATCTGTCCGATATACTCAAATTTCAAATTAACATAACTATTGTACCTATTCTTTATTTAAGTTCATGAGGTGGCAAGCCTTCACGAATGTTGTTTAACATTTCTACGGAAAAATTCATATAAATATCATCATCTAACTTATCAACACCTTTATATGTTGCAGTATCGATGCTGTAATAAGTTTTAGTTTACCTATGTAATTTACTTAAAATCTTATTGTTTAAAAAAAAAGAATATTCATTATGTCAAGTTAGTATCACGTTATTGTCAAAACAGTTGCTGTAATTACCAAATATTTTAGTACAGACATCATCTGTTTTCCAGGATTCAGGAATGTTAAGTGTTTCTATGTCTCCTTCTCCAATTCTTAACAATAATTTTGAAAATTCGTTATTATTAGAACGGATATTATTTTGTAATCTTAAAATTTTTAAGAAGTTCCATAAAAATGATGATTTAAAAGTTTCTTTTATCATTATAATTCTATTACCGTTTTTTATAACTGGAAGGATTGTCGAAAATCTCCTACTAATACTATTAATTTATCACCAAAGCAAATTTTTGTATTACACAAGTCTCTCAACGTTCTATCAACGATTTCTAAAGCTTTTTTCGAAATCATAGAAGCCTCGTCCCATATTATTAAATTATCTTCCCTTAATTTTTTTTTTTTTTAGTTTCAAATTCTAAAAATACACTTTCAGTATCATCTAAGTCTAGAGGTAAACGAAAAGTTCTATGACTGGTCAAATCTTTTGGTAGTAATACAGATGCAATTCCTGTCCAAGCCATTGACAAAATATTTTTACCTCTAGAAAGAAAGTAATAAATGAGTGTCTTATATAAGAAGGTTTTTCCTGATTTACCAGGACCATCTATGAAATATACTCTTTCATCTTGTTCACAAATAGTTTTAAAAATTTTTCTTTGATCTTCATTAAAATTTGTGTACATTACATCGAACATTTTTTTACTGAAAGATATTTCCTTAATATTGCAATTATTCATATAGTTGCTAATGGTTGGTGTTGGTAAGCTAGAAGACTTACATAATTTACCTTCCAATACCAAAATTTGATTAATATGTAGTAGAGCACAATTATTATCATTGTTATCAAAGTCTTCCGTAAAATAGTTTCTATATTTATTCCTTATTTCATCTTCTTGAATGTTTTCTGAAATCAAAAACCAAGCAAAAAATTGTATTTACTGGTATGGAAACATAATTGTTATGGCTTCTTTAAAACTATTATCGGTTCCAGAATCATGTTCTATTAAGCCCATTGCAATTGCAGTATCTCTGAAAGTTTTATATGTTATTTCATTAAGGTTTTTAACGTCTTTAAACGATGTAGCCCCATGCAATTTATTTAAAATAAGTTTTAAAAAAAAGCCTTCATGATCTTTTGGAGATACTATGTTTAATCTACCTATAGCAATATTTTTCAGTGTAACTTTCCTTTTTTTCCAAATTTTCAGTTTATTGTCAAAAATGTAATGTTCTAGAATGTTAACATATTTTAGTGATTTTGCAAAATTATTTACTTCATTTAATTCAAACTAAGCTGTAAGGGGTGTTTGATAATTTTTTATTACATTTTTGATATTATTTTCTTCAAATTCGAGTTTTTGTTTATTTTTAAGATGAACAGCTAGATTAACAACTGTATGACTTCTACCACAAATTAGATATTCTTGAAGTTTCCAAGCTGCTTCCATTGGACTTACATATCTAGCATCTGCATAACTACTAATTGCATCTACTATTTTTTTATTTAATTCGTTTGATTTTCCTATTTTAATGTATGTTTAATATCATTAATTAACATGAATAGAATATTTGATTTAATTAAAAATTTACGTGTTTTTTTTTATTTCAGATAATAACTTGAATGTTTCAAGATAACTTGATGTATCAGGAATCACAAATTCCCACTAAAAATTTGACGTGGTGACGTCAAATTTATCGTATTCCAACATATATCATTTTCCAATAATTACTTTACTGTGTAACTGAAAAAGTTAAGAATAAATAAGAATAAATACACAAAAATTGTAAAAATGTATTTCTTATAAAATATTCGGAAGTTGGGGGGTTGGCGCGCAGTGTGCGCAGGGGGGCGTAAGCCCNCATTATACCCACCTGTGATACTCCTTGCTCTCTGCGGGGTATCCGCGACCGGGCACGCGTCTCGTGTGAACATAAATATATATATATGTATGTATATATATAAGTAGCCTTAAAAACTTCCCAATCTGAGCCTTGAGCAGTTTTAAATTTGTTTTATACCTACGATCACCTTTCTATGGTGGCTTGTCATACGTCCTGGAAGGCTCACCTACCATTAAGCTCTAACTTATGTTCGTACAAGCTCTTATTGTATCCGACTCTAATAAAGATTTATTCCTGAATATACTAACACACATTATATTTCTTGTCACGCTTATGAACTCTAGAGGAAGCTTAATAAATCTTACAAGCTAAAAATATAAAATATTGTGAACTTTCACAGTATCTTTTTTACCGTTTTTTTGTTTCTTGTGTCGTTTATGACGCATGTTCTGATACATATTGAATATCTTTCTAATACAAATGAATACTTTTTTAGTTACCTTTTTTATTGTTAACTATCAATTATAATTATAAACTATTAAATTAAATTGTTTAAGATAAATTTTATTTCTAACATCACGTAAAGTTCTAATTTCAAACATCATACTTGCTACTACCAACTGTTGATTCCTCAGAGACATAGCAAAGGATACAGCAGCTTCTATTTAAAAAAAAAAGCTGCCTGATAATTTAAATTATGGACCCAGATTATGCAAAACTGTGTATTGCATTACTATCGCTTTCTAAAGCAAACCTTCATTACTAAGCAGTGGTAGAGTAAAAACAAATATAACTTTAATTAAGTAAATATAAGTTCACTCCACAACAACTTCCTCGCTGTCTAATTTTTTCTTTATCCTTTGCTCTCAAGCCCTTGTCTTAAAAACTGAGTGCTCATGACCCCTCCTCTTCTTATTTAAGAGTGCATGCAACTGACCCCTGAGCAAAGTAAATTCAAGTGTCTTTCCCATGGCTCTGCAGTAGCCAGTTCTCTCAAATTTCTGCATCAAAAACTAACAAGGGACGTATCCACCCTGTTCCTTGAAGACTTTTTCGAGTGCACCTGCCGACACGCTACGAAGCCTAGTGAGAGTGATCTCATTCATCCATTCTTTTCTCAGTGTACATGTAAGCAAATCAAAGTAAAAATACAGTAATAATTATTTTGCTCTAACATAATTAAATCCAAATGAAAGAATAAAAGAGCAGTCAAATTCCTATACATTTTTTTTTAATATACATGCAAATGAAATATAGCATGAAAATAAAAAAAAAATAAAAAAAATTGTTACACAGTCACACGTGCATAACTGTGCGCATTCACACGAAACTGTACATCAAAGATAATAACTCAAAGGCTAAAATGGTTAACAAAACAAATAACCTAGATAATGCGTATACAATAGTAGCTGAAGCGTTAATGGAGTCTCTTAACGCTAACTTCTTGTTTTAAAATGCAATAAAATCAGTTCTTATATCCAATAAAAAGAATCTTTTGTTTAGGAACTACATTCAAGATATTAGGACTGGTGAAAGTTAAGTCAAAAACAATAAAAAATATCTACATAAAAGAGTAGTCTTACAAAATTTGTGAGGTGCCGCACGTATAAACCTAAGCAAGTAAGTATTTTAGAACCTTAAGCTCCTTATAACACACTTAAAATAAGATTTGCAACATCAACCGTTGCTTACAATCAAGCTTATCAGCAGAAAGTGCGTTAACGACAAAGCTAATAAGTTGGTAAATATGATAATTACATTAGCCGACGGCTGAGCAGTGCGGAAAAGGCTCTGATAAAAGGTTAGGGCGTCACATACAACAAACATATTATGATGAACGGACAGATAAAACAAGATCTGCTACCCGAGCAGATGGATTTTTTTATGCTTTTAAGTTTGAGAGCCTAATAAGAGTGGGTATAATATCAGATGCATGATACCAAGGACTAGTAAGTATTGATCTTAATAATCAATAAGTTTTTTTGTATGCGCAGCAGACTTTAATACCCTGATCATTTATTTTTATCACATAAAATAGGACATATTACTAAACACTGAATAAACGATCAAAATTACAATGCTACCAGGCAGTATAGTAATTAGCAGAATAATAATAACAAACAAATAAGCAATCAACAGTTTCACCAAGGATATTATTAGAACTAGAACTTCCAACAAGAGAGAACCAACGCTTATTATTATCGAAATTATTTTTTGACGATATAACAAAAGAAATAAAAAGGACAAAACCTTAACTCCTACACTAAATGTTTCAGCTGAAGTAAGAAACGTTTTGACAAAATTAGAACCATCCACATCGGTATATACCAGGAACTTAGCATAGATAATAAGCTTGCAAGCATAAAATTGGGGATCTTGAAAAGAAAAAATCACTTAATTATACTAACATTCATTAATGGCGCTGCCATAAATTAGGTTTAATTAGACTAGTTGCTTGCATTTATACGTTTAGAGACAAGTTTAACAATTGATCTTACCAAAAGAACACCTTTTTAACCAGTTTTCACTAAAAAACCAATATATGTAGTAATACAAGGACAACTTTCAATTTTTTATGTTATTTCTAACGACTTTTTCATAGAAGATAGCAGTCTGTCCCATTAAAACTTTTGTACGGAATGATAAGATACATTTACGTATTATCGTGATGCGGCAGTAGTAGATGTTAACGTACGGAATAGAGATTGCAATCCAGAACAATTTTTGATCCGGCCGGATCCAGCATTTTTTATGCCAATCCGATCAGATCCGACTGGATCTGGCCGGATTAGTCTGTATAGTAGATATTCCTATTTTAACATGTGTCACACTTAATGTGTGTCTGTAAGTGTGTGCTTTTTATGACCTAAATGAAAGTAGTTGAAAAATTTAATATTGGGAATAAACAAATAAGATGTCTATTTTAGTATTGTAAAATAAACTTTTTATTAATTTATACATATATCTGTTATTAAATTATTATCAGTCTTAATAACTTGTACAGTAAATGATTATAAGTACTTATTTATCCAAAATTAAGAAGGTAGCATATTATTACAGTTGCTCTTGATTTTAAAAAAACGATCTTAGGAAACAAATCGTATTAATTGTGTCATCTTCCAACCTGCTTTTTAACGGACTACACATTTAACCAGCAGCCAAGTAGCCTCTTTCGGCTTCGACACTGGTTGGTTTAACCATTATTATGTTGTCGTATAAAAGAGACAGGTATTTGCCTTAAACTCCCTCAATTTCATACGAACTCATTTCTTTCTTTAGTGTTTTACTTTTAGATCATAAAATCTTTTAATCATATTTAGAAGGCTGTTCCACCGTTTGCGACAATCTAATATAAGTCTCAAAACTTTTTCTTTATCCTCTTTGACGTACTTTTGAAGATACGTATCATATTTAGTAGGGGATTTTTAAATAATTTTACCACTTTCCGTACTTTTTAAAGAAGATGACTGCATTTAGGAACTACTTCAATACATGAAAGTTCAGTCAAATCTATTATAACTGTCTCGCCCATTTCTTCTTCATTTGCCTCGTACGGTACTTCATCGTCTTCATCTGATTTGACAAAAGATTTTTCTGTGCATTCGACTTCCCTTGCCTTTTTTTTGTACAGAACATCGATGACAGCCAATTGTATACCGTGAGTGAAACACAGTTGCTGATAGCATGCCACAAGTTTTCCAACCTTAACCATCACGCTTTCGCCATCAGTTGTTATGCTAATTACATCAGTATCAAAGTCAATTCCAAAGCTTGTCAAGCGGTCTTCTACTAAACTGACAGCATGCTCTGCATAACAAGAGGCCCGTATTCTAATTAAGGCAAGATTTAAATGTTTTTTTTTGTAATGATTATTTAGGTTTAAATATCTATGATTTCTTTGAGAAGTCCACTCATTGAATGTTAAAGCAAATTTTTGATCTTGTTTTTTAAGACAATTCAATTGACTTACTGTATCAGCTTTTACGTTATTTGCATAATTGAAAACTATCAATCTTATCGTGCTAGGTGAGGTAGGCAACGGAAATCAGCACTTTGAAAACAAATATCTCATATCTAAAAATGTACAAAATGAGTTGAAAGTGTAACCATCTTTGCAAGCCATTCTAGAAACCATAGTTTCCATATCCCTCTCCTTTTTAAAATAACTGTCAATAGGTTTATTTTTCTTTCTTGGTACTTATTTCTTAGATGTAGATATTTCAAAAACTACATCAGAGTAAATGCGTTTTAATTTAATTTTTTAAGAACTTATGGAGATGCAGTGTTTTTTTTCCAAATGCACTTTCAAGCCTTTGTAAGAACCTTTACTTATTTCAGTATACTAGACATTGCGCTATTTCCGTCGCTATATTTAGAAAAATAATCCCACAATGTTTTACCATTATTCTCACGATTGATATCTTCATCTTGACATGATTTTGAAAGCGACATAATTAATTTTCGATATGAATATATCTGTAATACGAACGAAAAAATTTCGTTAGCCTTTCTCACAGTCAATTAGCACCGTGAAACGACTTTTTTTACGAAATATACCTTTAAAAAATAATTTACATCTTATTGACTCAATTAACTTTTACTTATTTCTCAAATATAACGTTGACTCATAGTTTACAATAACACTAAACAGATACTTTGTCAATCAGAGTTAACTGTCGACTGAGTGTGATGAGAGTGTAATGTGGCATAAAACTTCTAGAGCTCAACTTATGGCTCAGTGTGTATACCTGTGTAAATTTGTTTACATACAAAACGAGTAACTTTGTGTACAACTGTGCCATACTATACGTAGATGTGTATACATACTGAGCCGTGTTAATAGCACGCATGAGTATTCGGCAATTTTCAGTTTTATTGGATTCGTTTACCGGATCCGACAATTATTACCGGATCCGGTAAGTAGAAAAATAGTACCAGATGCGCCGGATCGCCGGATCCGCTGGATTGGATTGCAATTCCTAGTACGGAATCGTATTTCATGAATATTACTTGGACAAATTAAGCAATTAGTAATAGATTATAAGAGAATTGGCAATAAAATTTTAGAAACAAGTGCAGAGAAATAAGATTTAAGCTACTTCTTATAATACTAACAAAGAAAAAGGTGTTCAAGGATAAAAATAGACCAACAAAAATTTTAAAACGAACACGATGGCCAATCCGTAAAGTTAATTCTGGAGTATAGAGAATTTTTTGAAATGAAAGGTAACTTTAATTATTAAGGATAATAGGACAAATTGATTTCATTAGAGTCGGGTAATAATTTTATGAACCTCACTTGTAAAAGAACGAATAAAAGTGGCATACATAGCACAAATTATAAGTTATACGATCAAAACTCAATCACGTCAAATTGTAAGAATGATATTATCATATAAATTAAATAACAAAACTCATTAAATAAAAGTATACCTGCCAGTCGTCAACGTTCGTCATAATTATGTGTAGTTAGAAGAAGGAATCGTTAGAAACAAGAATGGCAAATAGTTAGTTATGGCAATAAACACGACCAAAAAGATGATATGATCAATTTTATTCCGATACTAGCAGCCAATATAAGAAATCAATAATCAGAATTAAACACTATAAAATATAAGAGCTTAACAGACTCGTCTGTCCCGATCACTTTAACCTTAAAAATAAAACCAAATTTCTTGTTACAAGCGGACCCTTAACTCTGTACTAATCTTCATATAGATAAAACTCTAACGGAAAATAACATATCAATTCACACTTAACAATATTGTTACCGACTGGTACATGTAACATATAAAGAAGAACACGTAGCAAAAAAGACGAAATAACTCATCTTCTGTTGTCACCGTCTAATCAACCACTCTGAGTTATTTCTAAGAAGCCATAAAGCCATCAAAATTTAAAATCCACTGGTAATGCAAATCCATTTCCTAATATTGCAGATATTATGGACCAATAACAAGAATATATGTATTTTACAGTTGTTAATTTGGAACGTGGATTCTAATAAATTTGTATGGCTGAACCAAATAAACAATAAACAGCATGCATAATACCTAAAAAATATAAACCATACAGATAAATGCCAAATGATTTAGTATATGCACCTGCTACGTTTGAATGACTCATGAATCTCATACTGAGAGGCTAATAGAATGTTTGCATAAGATTTAGCTCACGTACTATTATTATGACTTAAAAGATGTAGAAGATCACAGTCATGTAGTCGTAGGTTACTTTTTAACAAATCAAGATCTGTGGATATGTTACTTTAGCCAGATAAAACTTAATTTTTGTGGGAAGAAATAATTACTTGGGCATATCGTAAGTCAAGGAGAAATTAAACTAGACTAAAAAAAGATACAAGTCGTGAGAGAATAGGCATTATCAAAAACTATGAAGAAAATCAAAAAACTTTTATTAGAATACTTCGAAAATCTTATCAGATTTTTCTTTAATATTAAAGGTACTNGCATTATTTTCGTACGTGTTTATTGATGAAAAAATTAGTTTTTATAACTGATAATGAGCCATGAAATAAGTTGCATGCCAGAAAACAACTAGAAACTAGATATTCAGATTCACTGGTTGTAAAAATATCTTTAAATACAAGCGAGGTAAACTTAATACTAACTCGCATGCAGTATCTAGAAGTTTAGTAGGACCATTTATGTATGTAGGAAATAATAGAAATAAAAAATTACTATTATGAAAAGTGATAATGACGAGTTATAAGCTATATAGGGAACAAGCAAGGCAAAACTTTAAAGTCAGAAGAAAAGAACACTTAGAGTATCTATCTTAACAACTATCAAACATAAAACATTGCCAACGACCTTAAACAAGACAGTTAACATAACAAAAACTAGAAGCATGACTAGATCAAAAACAGATATCTCTTAATTGACCAGGAGCCCTGAACGATTTTTTGGCTTAAAAACAAACAAGGAACAGCTAAAATAAAATTATAGTGTGATTGCCTAAAGGATCTTGAAAAAGTTTTACCACAGGTACAGAAATTATCTGCATTTTGACCAAGCATATTAGAAATTGTCCCTCAAAATACGTCAAAAAATTCTAGTTCATTAAAAGTAAATGTATCAAAATCAATAGCCTTAACATCACGTGCTTGTAATATTCATGAAAAAATCACTGAAAAAACCTAATGGTTGTGAGAATAACAAAATACCACAATTACTAGGGAGAGGTACGACTCGTAAGTTTATTCTTCGCAAATGACCCTAAATATACTAAGAAATCTTAAGAAGAAGATACACAACCACAAGCTTATGACTCAAGACGAAGTGGAATACGACAAGAACTGACTGAAACGGATGTAGACTGAAATACCAATAATAATTTAGACTTAGACACAATGATTACGAAAATCTTTATCACATCTACTTTTTTTACTAAAAATTAATTCGATGATGCTTTTGAAAATCAACTTAAAACAACGCTAGTTTACTTTAATAAGGTTACTTTTAAAGAAATACAAAATTCAACGGGAGTATTTAATCAAAGTCTTGATTAACGTTCCAAAAAGATTAACAATTACTATAAGCTTGATCAATCTGGTACTGGCTTATTAATTAGATTTACTGATAGAGAAAAGCCGAATTCTAAAGTTAAAGACATATCGACTAAAATGAACACTTATGACCCTAACAATCCTGATAACTTTGCATTAGATAAAAAAATTGTAGATATTTAAAGATATACAACAGATTTTGACTCCTTGTTAATAAAAATGAATTCAAAATAAAAATACAACGTGTGAAAAATTATCAATTACCCACGTATTCAGCAAGCATTACGTTAAGTTCTAGTATACCAATGCCTACGAGTACAACTATCACTGCAAGAAAGAGACGATCTAAAACACATGACGTAAAACACATACAAGAGCCCCAAAATAACTTAAATATAAATAACAGCAAGCAAATTAACTGCATTGGAAATAAATTAATAAGTCGAAATTCTGCACCTGATTTCTTGCTACTATCAGACTTCTGATCTCTCCCACTGAATAATCAATACGAACAGCAATACAAAAAAATGAATGTAAATATTAGTAACAGTAGCAGTAATAACAATCCAAAAAACCTTAATAGAGAAAGCTGATAAACTTAAATATTATCACTAAATATTATTTTACATGCAAAAAAAACATAGTCTATTTTATTAGCAAAAACTGTCAACTAGTTACATTTGTCTCAAAACTGTTAAGATCGATAGGTGCACTGGACTTCAACTGTTTGAAATAAAAGAAACTAAACGTAGGCCAAATATAAACATTACTTCATAGAGGACATAATATGCTATGAATCATTACTGATCAAGCCCCTTCTAATTTAATAACTCCAAAAGGTCTTGCGAAGGCGTTTTAATGGCTCAAAAAAATATTATTTAGAAAAAGTCTGAAAAATTTTTAAATTTTGAGAGTTAAAAGTCTTACAGACAAATAAGAACCTAATATAAGAGTATTTAATCAATAATATTTAATAAAATGCATGTATAAATGACTGTCTGGTACGGTAAGGTTGATCGTCTAAGAAATTTAGGATGTTACAAAATAAGTTGAGCGCTACATAACCACCCCATTGGACAACACAAGAAAATGAGCCAAACCTAACGAAAAATAAAAGAACATTGTTTTAGGGCCAGGCACAAGAGATCATATTATTAATCATATCTTGTAATGCAGTTAATGTTAAGAGAAGGATTAAGTATATGAAAACAGGAGAAACCCGAGTACTTTACGATATGCCTATTAAAGCTTTTAACAGTGTTTTCATTGATACGGTCAATGAATTAAGAAAAACTCTTAATTGTAATTGCCTCTTGCTAACAATACAGTCTCATTTAACAAAGTACATTATAAAGGTACCTTTGCTAAATTTAAGATCAAGTATGGTTGCTGAGAGTCTTGTAAAAAACGTAATGTTACTTTACAGCGAGCCTTAAGCAATTCTATCGGACAGACATGCCTTATTGATGTGTCATTCATTAGAACAAGTTATAAGAACCCTGAGAACCAATGATCTAACTTAATCAGCATACCTATTCTAAATAAACAGATCACTAGAGGGAATTTATGCCATCCTCGGTGACTTTATAAGAACTTACTTTGAAACTTATGATGACTGAGATGGTTTAGCCAAATTTGTTGCTTTTACATATAACACAAGTGTACATGCAGCAACAAGGCTTATACTTTCTGAACTACTATAAAGAAGAGTAGTAAGATTACCTATAATGATACCTAAAGATGAATGGTTATGAAATTATCTTTTCCATTTACAAAATCTTGTTAAGTAATATTAAGAAATCCAATTTGTGGAAGAAAATCCAAAAATTAGTGTTAAAACTAAATAGTACGTGTAGGACAAAAAAGTGCCTTTATATTAAATTTATTACTACTATGAATCACTTCGTAACGTTAAAACAGTTCTAAACAAAAATCAAATTTACTTGAGAACACTAATGGTAACACCTTACGAAAACACTGAGACACGTTAAAACTCTTTTCCCAGTATTATAATAGCCATCTTAATTGTAATAGTTAGCACAGATTTCCACTATGCAAATCATGGTAATAATAGTAGAGAATCACTATTAAGGAATCCTGTAAAATGCTATGAACGAATTGGTATTTCAAAAATTAAAAGAGATGATCGAAAGATAGTGACATGGCTTGATGTTCGTAAATTCCTATTGGACCGCACACCTTTTTAAAAATTAAATGAAACCTTCCAATATTGTATTGTACAATCTGGTTTTTCAAATTACAGTAATTATATGAAAATGGATATTTTAAATTGATATGTAATGTGATTTGATAGTATTAAAAATCAGTATTAACGTAATAAATACTTTGGCCACCTATGTGGAACATAACGTTACTTCACCGCATGAAAACAATAAAATTAACACCTCTTAAAATTATTGAAAAAATTTGTTAAGCTTTCTTGAACTTAAATAGCTTTTAAACGCTAACATCAACAATTTGGATACTTATTAAAAAAAATATGTTTCACTGTATGAACAAAAAAGCCATATTCTTGCAGCTTCAGTAAAAAATCAAGTAACACTACATAGAATACTATGAAACGCCATCCATCGAGTTTATAACAAGTTGCTAACGTTCTTACTCTAGGACAAGATTATACACTCAACAGACATCTGGTACATTGGTCAACTTATCTTAAAATAACTAAGACTAATTTACATTATATTATTTGTTGCTATAAAATTCGATTTAACATCTTGCAAAAACTAAAAAGAGGACAAGTGCATCTGAAGTTATTTCACCCATGAATATCTAAAACTGCAATTCAAGGTGTAAAGAACTTACGAAAAGATCTAAAATTTTTAGCATCAATAGAGAATCCTAATTTCAGCAAAATAAGCACTCTAAGTGAACTAGATATTGCGCATTAAAATAATGTAACAATGACAGTATAAGACTTGCTACTTGTAGATCATACACGTTGTAATGTTTGTAGACAACATCTATTTGTTATACCTCAACCTATACAACGTTGATCTGCCTCTATAAAACCATCGTTCTATTACTTAGTAATAGCAGCAGATACTAATCCATGTTAAGGTCATTTTTTTACAAATAGTAAGAAATTAAACAAAAAGTTACTGACCCTTTTTAAATTTGGCTGAAACATATTTTACGAATTTTACATGAAAATACACATCTGCTTAAGGTATTCTTTTTTTTATCACGGAGAGAATTTGAAATTTAAGACATTAGAAATTTTTGCTTGGAGACTTATATGTAAAAATCTTAACTGTTCTTTCTAAGCTAGATGAGAATTTTTTTTTATTTTAAATGAAAAAAGTGGATCTTACAAGAAAAGAGTTTGAAAAAATCTGTCAAAATCTTTATATGGTTGCAATACATTTTAACATTAAAATTAATTGATAACCATGAAACACAATAATTTGCATGTTTTAAGTATTACCAACGTATTCTATGTCAAAATCACTAAGTCATCTTTTTGTCAACGAGCATTGATTGGTGATCACCATATGACGTTATTATGACTTGTTCAAAGGCTTTCTCAATTTTTTTTTAGCTGTTGCATCAATCGAGCCTTTGGCCCAATCTCTTACTTATCCAAGCAACAAAGAGAGCTGATGCTGTTTAGTTATTTTTGAAGTTAAACGGCTTAACGAGTATTGTAATTATTTTCGCTTCTGTAGTGACACAGTTTTTGATATAATCATTAGTAGTTTAATTATTTACTTTTATTCAGCAAGCTGATATTTATATAATTATTGTATAGTTTCTACGTTATTTTGCACTGACTGCATCCTGTGTTTAAAGGTTACTGAGTCCATCAGTAATAAGGGAACAAAAACCAAGACTATGACGCCAAAGTGGTCCAAAAGCTAACAAAGCCAAAGTATTCGTAATGATGCTTGTCAAAGTAACTGTAAACAAGACATTAAACGAAAAAATTACTTAAATTATGAAAAGTTAATGCTAGTTAATTTAATGCGATAATGATACTAATAAGTAATGAGTACCCGAAACAAAAAAATCCGTAACTTTTGCCGTTTGCACTTCAATGACATTAAAAAGAAAAATGATCTATTTAAAAAAATATGTAGTTGAAAAGTTTGAAGTTTTTTAGTCACATGTATTTTATGTATTCATAATAGCAATGATTATTTTCATATACATATTATAAAACATCGTTACATGAAGAATCAGATACTAAAATTAAAAGTGAAGAACCTTCAGGATCTTCTGATAAAGTTGCAACATTAGCGACTGCTCATGTTAAACACTTAAAAAAAGCATTAGGTTTTATACAATCATTGATAAGTAGTGTGATAAATGAATCAATCAGATATTCACACAATATAGTAAAAAAACTTTATAGCTGATGAAATAGTAGATTCTGGCACTTGGTCGAGAAGTTAGAGTTTATGGCTGCAAGGTTATGACGGCCAAGGTGAAGCCGAGAGGAAGTGAGTTTTTCATTGTACTTTTGGTAAGAGCCTAACCTAATGTCTCCGCGTGACGCTGAATGGTAACGCCGCGAGTCTCCACAGTGAAGGAACTCGCAATGGTGGTGAAATTAGGATTAGCTCTACCTAGTTCAAAGTGATGTTGCAAGAATTGATTGACTAAAGGTAAAGTGAAGTGGCTAGCCCTGAACGAGCTGGCTAGGGAACAAGCGTCATCGTTTCAGAATCCTCAGGGGGCTGTTATGAAAAATGACGACACGGGTGTGGCAAGCCCGAGTGACTCCGAGCTAGGGAAAATAAGCGCCATTTTCTCTCAATAACGGTAATCAAATCTCATGCTTCAACGACTTCATGACTTCAGCTAAGGTGTGAACGGGAGAATGTTGCATGAAAGGAGACCCGGAACCAGAACTTAACCACCTGGTTGAGAGTCTGAGGTTCTTTAACCTTTCCAGAAAAACGAAGCGCATGAAAAATACTGCGATTGGGGGCAGCGGATTGTTCTGGTCAAACACCCAATACTTCGCGCGACTCTTGATTCCATGAGAGCAGATAGGTAAAATCTACCAGTGATTACAAGCAGGAGCAAATGGCAAATAAAGGCGAAAAAGCGCAAAGAGAAACTGACCGACTTTCACATAAACCTTAACGAGAGTTGCATTGCCCTTCGCAATACTAGAGAGTGGATGACCCTTCTGAGGACAAATAAGGACCACGGTCCAGTTGCGATCAGAGCTGGGCTTGTCTCAGCTCAAGACCTGAAGTGCAGAAGTGCCAGGCAAAGGCATGTGTTACCTTAAGTACACCATGGCCAGTCGAGTCACTTTGTTAACATTGTGAACTGAAAAGTGGACGATACGGAAAACCTCTTTCTACTGAGATTGGGTGACCTAATAACGAGTCCGAAGTAGGGGATCAAACACGGGGCAAAACTTGACTGGCAGGCTGAGTGCCAACAATTTTTAAAGCTCGGTGAATGGACGTGTAACGTACTCAGTCATCAAAACTGGCAAAGACCAACTTGATACGAGGTGGTTAGAATTAAACCATGCAAACACTCAGGTACTTACTGGTCATGAAAACTTCAAGGCAAACCTGCACCGGTTTAAATTGAAGGACAGTGACATCTGTGTTTGCGGGGAAAAAATATCTCTGATCATAGACTTTCAATCTGCCCCAGAACGCATGAAAATCGAAAGCAATGTATGCGCAATGTGGGACTTGATAAATGGCCAGAGAGCAACGAATACTTCGTGTCAAGTCAAGAAACCTTCGCTGCTTTCTCGGAGCTTTGCAGATCCATTATGATAGATGCATTACGATAGATAGATAGCTGCAAGCTCTGAAAATGTGGGAAGAACTTGAAAACATTTTCATTTGAAAGATGAGTATGAGAGACCAGAAGTAAGCTGGCCTTAGGGATTTGCGCCCCTATTCGTTCATAGCAGACGATGCGGTTCCGGGCGGGAGCCGATGGACACGCCGCCTCGAGGTGTCCCCGTGGATGCGGCCATTGTCAAAGCTGTCTGCGAACGGTTGGATCTAAAATGACTAATTAAGAGTCGGGGCAGCTGATGACCGTAACGAAAGTGTCTGTCCCGGACTCCAGTTGTATTGATCATAGAGACTCGATAATATTTACCTTCAGGTCTCCTTGGAGATACAACTTGTACGACCAATGGGTGTCTAGATTTTTCTGAGGTTAGACCTAAGGTGGGTCTTGCGCAATCGCAGATGGGTTACTTCCAAATTCCCTTAGTACCTTTTAAGAGACTGCAATCCCCAATCGGTAGTGATCTGTTTGGAAACAGGGAGCAGCGCCAGCTGGTTACCCTGGAGAATATTGCTGTGCACTACTTTGTGCGTCGTCATCCTATTGTCCAGCCGAGTATCGTATAGTACTTTTCTTCCTCTCCTAGTCGAAATTACGATTTTAATTAATAATACCTGTACATGCAGCATACACTGATATGTATAGCTATTAAGGATGTATGCGCAATCAGTGTGAGCTTACAAGCTAACAGCTCATTGCTTGATTATGCTTGCTTCTGTGCTGCCGTGTAAGTGTGTGTTAACGCCCGCCAACTCTGCAACGGCCGAGCCGAAGGCCAAGCCTTACAGGTCAGGGGTGGACGTCAAAAAGCACATGCACAAGTTAACAAAATGAAGTCATAGGAATAGACACAAAATCATAAACAAAATAAAATATAAACATATAAATTTTATTAAACTACAAAAACAAGTTTCTATTTATTTATTATTTAACATCAATAATGATTTATAATTTATTAATAACAGAGGACCACCGTTGTTTTTTTTTGTTACTTTTTTTGATTTTGTCTCTGTACGATATCCTCAACTATCTAATTATTCGTAAGCACACAACTCTATACAATACTGCTGTGACACTAAGCTTAGGTTAATTGGTCTCGGCTCAAAACGAAAGAAGTCGTGTCTTGACTGTAAACAAAAAAGACTCTTTCCAAGCAGACAACCCAGGAGGTACGTACTTTTGGCTAGGAGAGGGAGAAAAAAAAGCTTTTAGTATTAATAACGATGGTCCACATAATAATAGAGATGACGATGACAATATAAAGATTGTTACAAAATTGCAAGAAAATTCTAATACTATTGATGATTGCACTTTAAAAAACTGATATTTACATCTTTTTTATAATTTACTTATAAAAATTTTTTAATAAATTGAAAATTTTTTTATAAATTACTTATGAAAAAATAGAGTTTACTGTTCTAACTGCTACTCAGCATATAATTACTTATGTAAAAAATGTCACTGAAATCTAATTAACGCTTTTTCTGGAAACTACGCGTTCGATAACTACAACTATATTGAAGATGTTCAATGGAGAATGGATCAAGCAACAATACAGTCATTTTCTTTTTCATTTTAAGTTGATAAAGACAAATTCAGAATTAACAGTTTTAATTTATTACCAATTTTCCTTTTCTTTTTCTTTCTACTTTTTTTTCTTTTTCTCAACGGCGATCCAAATGTAGCGTTTTGCGTGGTAGTCGGAACATAGTCCACCCTTTGATATTGTGAATTGTTCTTCGACTTGGCTTTGACATAATTTATATCTACAGTTGCATTATCAAATCTTACATTAGACATAGGAGGAATTAGATTTCCATTTGCATGGAAATTGGCGAGCAGTGTTGTTAAGTTGATTACATCTGTCATTTTTTACATATTTTTTTTTGGTTGTAAAGGGACTTTTTGACATAGCTCCTCGCTACTGTCACTGATTTCCAACCTCCGTGCTCATTAAATCGTTTTCATTACCTCCGCAGTCTACAAGCAACGTTGCCGAATTCCTTCTTAGACCATGGCCTGTATATAGTTCAGGATCTGGTAATTTCAACCATGTGGCTACAATTTTCGGAACTTTACCAATTGAATTTACTCCTACTGGCTGACGTTTACATTTTTCTTTATCGTAAAACAAAAAAAAAACGATCGTGTAACACATCTTTAGGCCTTAAGACTTTTTATATTTTGCAGATTTTATAATAATCTCCGGCAATAGTGAATGACCGATTTATGTCGTTCTTCGTCTCTTTGATGTTTACCATAAAGCTGTCTGAGGTGTCTTTAACATCGTTTAAAGTTAGATTTGCTAGCTCACTTCGTCAACATGCCCCACTTATACCAAAAATAAGAATAACCTGAAAATAAAATTATTATGATCGTATTACTTAAAAAGCGTAATTACAAGTAGTAAAAAAAGCCAAATTCAATAATTTACTTTTTTACATAAATACACTTCATTTGGAGCTTCATTAATAAATT
>NW_019384219.1:680018-694666 GCF_000648655.2 Copidosoma floridanum
TTTTTTTTTTTTTTTTTTTTCGTCAAGAACAAATTGAATTAAGAACGTTTCAAAGGCATTTTGGCTTATTCAAATAGAAACAATGTCTTAAAACTTTACAAATAAAACGAACTTTCAATAATACTATGGACTTACGAAAGAAAATCAAAATTGTCAGAAAATGAACGATATTACAGAATCGTACTATTCATCAAGCTACATTTAACGTCAAGAAAATACATCACACAGCTCCAAGGCTCTTATTTTAAGCTTGAATCAAAAAATTAGTGAATTTATATTTTGTGTAATTATAACTATTACGTATTTAATTCATACGAGAAGACATGGATCTTAATATATATAATTTGAAAAAATGAATTTTATTACAGTTATTTAGTGTATTCCAATTTTTAAAGTTAAACACAAGTTATACTTATCGCAGTTTTAACTTTAAATGATTTATATGTAACAAATATTAATTTAACTTTGCATAAATTTGAGCATGACTTTTATTTACTTACATGCATGTGCAGAATAAATTTAAATAGAATTATCTTACATATTTAAAAAAAACATATAGATACACACTTGTTTAATCAAGCACATGGAGTAATTGTTTATTGCATTTACAAAAAAAATACATGTATAATGGACAACCCAGACCTAAAAATCGTGTAATTAGACCTAAAATAGTAATGTCAAATTTATGTATAAGCTGAAAATATTAAACTAATTGCAACTGTAGAAGCCCCTGCAGATAATTATGAAGACGGAACTGCTCCAAGATTACGATCAGTAAGAGTAAACAAAAATAGGAAAAAAATCGTGTTATTATTAAAAACTCTATAGTGTCAGCTCTACTACAAAGCTTTTTCAACACAAGTATCTAATTAAGAATATTCATTGTTGAACTAAACAACAAAGACCGAAAACATGCTGTCTCCATTTATAAAACATATGAAATCCTAAGTGGGTAAAAGACATACGATGCAGTGTGGTAGACTTCATAGCGTAGCAGCCAAAAATTTGAAAACAGAAAATTAAAAAAACACAAATACTTATATAAATACCAAAACTGAAAGTACATTAATACAGCTAGTCTATAAATTGAATGCCCTTTCTTTTAAATAAAGGTCAAAAGTGCCAGTGACAATGACAAAAAAAAAGTTGATGAGGCTTATAATAAGGTTCAGCCCGTTAAACGACACAAGATATCATCTATTAGATAATAAACAAAATGACAGAAGGACTACGTTTATAGTCTTCAATACGCATTACAATGTGAAGTGAAATACAAGAGCCTTAGCCAAGCCTAATATTTACGGAGTCTTAAATTTTGAAGATGATAATAACGATCTAGGTCACTGTGGTGAATGAGAAATAACGATTTATCTTTCATGTAAGAATGTTACGTATAATGCAAATATTAAAATGCACAGCTTTCCATGAAAAATACAATAAAATATGATTGGTACTACAAACCATGTACTTAACATAGTGTCACAGCAAGTCTTAATGTATTTTAAAAATAAACTATAGGACAACAACAACAACAAAAATTTAACAACCTTGACAATTCAAAAACGTGAAAAAAATAAAAGCTACCTTTTTCTTTCTCAGGCACTTTTGATAGTCAGATGTTCCTTTAGTAGAAAAAATAGGGCCAGCACCTTGTGCACATTTAACAAGGTCACTTACTAGGAGTCCCTTGGAATCTGCTTTGCAGGACTTCTGGACCTAGTGCTTGATCCAGCTACATTCGCCACTAGAAAAGAGAGCTATCATTTCGTTCACAGAAGTACAAACCAATTATAAATATCATTATTTATGATTATTATAATTTATACTATCGTTACTCTTTTTCTCTTGCATAATTCCTGATATGCGTAATAACTTTATGGATTAATTACAATTTAATTTGTTGTATGATATTATATTTTAAGTATTACAGTAATACTTTGATAAAAAAAAACTGAAACTAATTTCATTTCAGGAATAGGTTAATTTTTTTTATAAATTACTTATGAAAAAATAGAGTTTACTGTTCTAACTGCTACTCAGCATATAATTACTTATGTAAAAAATGTCACTGAAATCTAATTAACGCTTTTTCTGGAAACTACGCGTTCGATAACTACAACTATATTGAAGATGTTCAATGGAGAATGGATCAAGCAACAATACAGTCATTTTCTTTTTCATTTTAAGTTGATAAAGACAAATTCAGAATTAACAGTTTTAATTTATTACCAATTTTCCTTTTCTTTTTCTTTCTACTTTTTTTTCTTTTTCTCAACGGCGATCCAAATGTAGCGTTTTGCGTGGTAGTCGGAACATAGTCCACCCTTTGATATTGTGAATTGTTCTTCGACTTGGCTTTGACATAATTTATATCTACAGTTGCATTATCAAATCTTACATTAGACATAGGAGGAATTAGATTTCCATTTGCATGGAAATTGGCGAGCAGTGTTGTTAAGTTGATTACATCTGTCATTTTTTACATATTTTTTTTTGGTTGTAAAGGGACTTTTTGACATAGCTCCTCGCTACTGTCACTGATTTCCAACCTCCGTGCTCATTAAATCGTTTTCATTACCTCCGCAGTCTACAAGCAACGTTGCCGAATTCCTTCTTAGACCATGGCCTGTATATAGTTCAGGATCTGGTAATTTCAACCATGTGGCTACAATTTTCGGAACTTTACCAATTGAATTTACTCCTACTGGCTGACGTTAACATTTATCTATATTGTAGAACAAAAAAAACGATCGTGTGACATATCTTTAGGCCTTAAGATTGTAAAAATTTTGCAGATTTTGTAATAATCTCTGGAAATAGTGAATGACCGATCAATGTCGTTCTTCGTCTCTTTGATGTTTACGATAAAGCTGTCTGAGGTGTCTTTAACATCGTTAAGAGTTAAACTTGCTAGCTCACTTCGTCAACATGCACCACTTATACCAAAAATAAGAATAACCTGAAAATAAAATTACTATGATCGTATCACTTGAAAAGCGTAATTACAAGAAGTAAAAAAAGCCAAGTTCAATAATTTACTTTTTTACATAAATACACTTTATTTGGAGCTTCATTAATAAATTAACGAATTACATCAGGCTCAGAAATCTTGGCTTTTTTTTCTTGTATCTCAGGTTTTTTTTCTTTATAAAAACAAACAACGTGTGATAATAGCCCAGATTGATGTGATCAAAATTTTTGACACGTTTTAATCATCGAATATTGTGTCCATAAATTTGGTGGAGCATGTTTTTCAGAGAGCTCTTTGAAATACGCTATAAATACTCCTTCAAGGAACGATGTTGTCTTCTTTTCTGAGTGCCATGTCTTGAATGCATTGTAAGCTGCAGTATACTGCCATTTTGATTTTTCATGCAACGAATTCATAGCCACTTCTTAAACTGCTTTAACAATATCAGGCGGCAACTCATCTCCATAATCAGTATCATTTGATTCACTGTCTGAGCTCAAATTAAAAATTAATTTTGGTTAACACACACTTAGAAATTGCTAATAATGCGCACGAGCCTAAATAACGCAACACAAGAATCAATCTTATAAGCAGAGGCGTAGGGTTATGCTGAATAATTGATGCGCTATTGCGAGTCACTGCTATTTGTTACTGCTAGGTTACGAAATTTCCTCACTCACCGGTGCTGATTTTTTCACGTACGATTTAAAGCAGTGCACGAATAGCGTTCCTTGGAAACTGTATAGGTGCATGCGAAGTCGATCTTCGCACAGACTGCTCTAAGAACTTACTTCTTGGACGAAGTAAGTGTGCAATAGAAAAGTAATAGAAGTTGTATATATCTTACACCATTGAGAAGATGTAAAAATGGCAAATAAGTGGCACTTCTACCCAACATCATATGGCAGATAACCATGTGATGGAGTCAGTAAGACTGTAAAATGACTTGCTGCTGGAGCAAGCCTTCAAGAAAAGAGTAATCTCATCCGTGAATCCAAATAGTTATTTGACTGAAATACGGAAGCTTTACTGAGTATAACTTGTATAACAAATTGCTATTTAACTAATAACTAGTACAAATAAGAAGAAAAACGACTATCAAGACTTTGAAAAAGCTGTTGTAATTTAAGCAACTATAATGAACAGTTGCATAATTTTAATCTTACTTTAGGAATTGGAAGCGAAGCAATTCTTTTAATAAAAGGAAGAAAAAGATTATCAAAGGTTTTTTCTAAGAAATCAATATTGCAGTTTTGACAAATATTTACACTAATAATATGACATTGAGATAAAAAATATACAAGAACAACAGTGATAAAGTCAAAAATTACATGCACAAGTTAACAAAATGAAGTCATAGGAATAGACACAAAATCATAAACAAAATAAAATATAAACATATAAATTTTATTAAACTACAAAAACAAGTTTCTATTTATTTATTATTTAACATCAATAATGATTTATAATTTATTAATAACAGAGGACCACCGTTGTTTTTTTTTGTTACTTTTTTTGATTTTGTCTCTGTACGATATCCTCAACTATCTAATTATTCGTAAGCACACAACTCTATACAATACTGCTGTGACACTAAGCTTAGGTTAATTGGTCTCGGCTCAAAACGAAAGAAGTCGTGTCTTGACTGTAAACAAAAAAGACTCTTTCCAAGCAGACAACCCAGGAGGTACGTACTTTTGGCTAGGAGAGGGAGAAAAAAAAGCTTTTAGTATTAATAACGATGGTCCACATAATAATAGAGATGACGATGACAATATAAAGATTGTTACAAAATTGCAAGAAAATTCTAATACTATTGATGATTGCACTTTAAAAAACTGATATTTACATCTTTTTTATAATTTACTTATAAAAATTTTTTAATAAATTGAAAATTTTTTTATAAATTACTTATGAAAAAATAGAGTTTACTGTTCTAACTGCTACTCAGCATATAATTACTTATGTAAAAAATGTCACTGAAATCTAATTAACGCTTTTTCTGGAAACTACGCGTTCGATAACTACAACTATATTGAAGATGTTCAATGGAGAATGGATCAAGCAACAATACAGTCATTTTCTTTTTCATTTTAAGTTGATAAAGACAAATTCAGAATTAACAGTTTTAATTTATTACCAATTTTCCTTTTCTTTTTCTTTCTACTTTTTTTTCTTTTTCTCAACGGCGATCCAAATGTAGCGTTTTGCGTGGTAGTCGGAACATAGTCCACCCTTTGATATTGTGAATTGTTCTTCGACTTGGCTTTGACATAATTTATATCTACAGTTGCATTATCAAATCTTACATTAGACATAGGAGGAATTAGATTTCCATTTGCATGGAAATTGGCGAGCAGTGTTGTTAAGTTGATTACATCTGTCATTTTTTACATATTTTTTTTTGGTTGTAAAGGGACTTTTTGACATAGCTCCTCGCTACTGTCACTGATTTCCAACCTCCGTGCTCATTAAATCGTTTTCATTACCTCCGCAGTCTACAAGCAACGTTGCCGAATTCCTTCNTTTAAGTATTACAGTAATACTTTGATAAAAAAAAACTGAAACTAATTTCATTATGGGAATATGTTTATTGTTATGGTACTTATAGTAAGACGTAGTAAAATTGAAATATGTCCAAACGTGTCACAAAGCACTTGTCAGTGATGGTTAATGGCAAGAGTTTCATTGGTAGCTCTCTCTCTTCTGCACGTATCTTTAACTTGCTGTTACGTACAAAATCCCAGTGTAAAGTTCAAAGACTACAGCATTAGGAAAAGCTATATGGCTTGGTCTTACTCTGCTTCCGTGATTTCCACATGTATCCTAGAGATGTGTGTCTGTGATGACAAGAGCATTAATTCGTTAATGGCAGCTATCGGTGTGTTGTTGTACCAAGAAAAAGTATTGTAATGGTAGCCAATCCATAGTGATATGCTGGAAAATAGTGTGTAGTGGGCCAAGTAGCATACGGTGTGCCTACGTGGCAAGACAAGAACATATCCTCGAGCTTGTTGTGAGGTTAGCGGTGGAGTAGCACAGCGTGATATTGGCAGACTCTTACCAGCTCAGACACCGTTAAGTCCGCGACTCTGGTTACGCAAGCAAAAGCACGCCCATACACGGAAACCCAAGCTCCTTGGTGCCCTAGATACGGATAGCATCGCTGAGAACATCAAGTTGCATTTCACTTGAAATATCCCAGTAGGTAAACATATCTAGTGTTAGTACTGTATGTTGTGTTTTGTCGAAAAAGCCATCCCTAATAACCCTACCTTAGTGCATTAGACTTAATTTAAGCTTCCTATCGTGAGTTACTAGGTAAAAGACACAAAATAAAAACGAACTGAAAATATAACAGTAAGCCATGACGCTGGCATCGTTTTCTTTGTGGTGTATGGCTCTATGACTCTTATCTAAGTGGCTAATATTTTTGTAGATAATTTATGAGCTAATATTTATACAATGTCTTGTTACCTTAAATCACTTTGGGTGGTGCCAAGTGCAGCTGTAAAAGAGTAGTCACTCAGTGCATGTGTTATATAAGTATACAAGTAAGTGTTCTTTCAATTAAGTAAAAAGACATTCAATCCTACATAACTGTACTATACTACTAGTTGCGATAATAAATGCTACACAAGACCTGTAAGAACCTAATCCCTTTTTAAGTGAATTATAAAATAAAGTAATAACACACGTTTGCTATAAGCCCGTGCTATTGTGTCACAATAGAATTTTGGAGATCATTCATAATATATTTAAACATGCAAGGTAGAATAGCTTTAAAAGGGAAGGGTAAAGGTTTAAAACATTTTTGAATTTTTTTACGTATTTTATTTACCATTATTTATTCCTCACTTTAACTTAAATTACTTATACATGTATATGGGTGATTCTGCTGTAACTTGCTCAGATGAAGTTAAAAAATTTTTTTTTAAAAAGTTTGTTTTGAAAAAAAATTTTTTTCATGTTACTTTTACTGTACTCATCATTAGCAAAAAATATCTGAAACTTTTTAGCACGTGTAGCTGAGCTCCTTTAACAGTTCGAGTGTTCTATTTGGGCTTAAATAAAATCTGAGATAAATACCTGATGATTAGAATAAATTTTTTTTCGATCTTGTGACTCCATTCAAAAGTTACAGCTGTTTAAATTAGAGCGTTATTATCGCTGATAATGTGATTTTGGCTAAAATTTAGTATTTTTCATAAAATCACTACAACTTTTCATTCAGGGCATAAAATTTAAAGCTCATTATTTTATTTATTAAGATATTGTTTTTGCTTTCATTAAAGCCCAGATAAAGTTACCTAATGAAGTGCACTTCTTGGCTACCAACGTTGGGAGCAGCACCACCGTTTCTGCATTCATGTAGCGAAAACGGACGAATTGAATAAAATCCCGAGACATGTATTTTTTTTTCAGCCCAACAATAATGCAAAAAAAATTTGATTGGGATTGATTGCTCTAAAACGAAAAAAAGGCACTGTATGGTGAGGAACGGTCAGAATGGAAAAGTTTGGAATGGAATTTCCAAAATTTGTAAAGCTCGTACGACTCATAGACGTATTACAATGACTAGTCCACCCAGAATTTATTTACTTGCCTCCAATGCAATAAGAAACTATCGTTTGCATACCTGCACACGCACACCAAATGGTTATTCCATGGGGGTTGGAACGGAATGAAATGTTTGTACGCGGAAAATTCACAAAAAGAAGAGCTTGGCTATTCGAGAGGTAACAACTTAAGGTTTTACTATCATTAGTTTAAAAATTTACTAGTGGTACGCATTTCCAATCCAAAAAGTTACTATTTAGAGCTAATTTTTGTTAAAACCACGATTAGGGTGCAAATATGTCGACAAAATGTGAGCAGTGAAAACTCACTCGTCTTTGTCCATTTTTGGTGTGAGTAAGGTACAAATCTAATCACCAATAGCTAAAATATACGATACTTACACGCCTAAGTGGCGTATAAGCCTTACTATTTACCAGTGAAAGCTTTTATGAATAAAATTTAGTTGTGGACATGTGTCGGGATAGAAAGTTTGACTCTATATAATCGGTTATTGATGAGGGGATTATTGATATATCGATTCCATGAAGGGATCAATATAATAATATAAGATAGTAAGTGAAGTAAAGTTAACAACGTTCAACAAAATTAAATGCTTTTAGAGTTTTGGATTTCATTATGGCACGTGAGTAAGAGTACCGGACACGATCTGAGCAAGTTACAGCAGAATCACGCATATACACATTTATTTTACCGAAGACAGTAATAGCTTTCAAAAGGAAAGACAGCTAACTTGACAGATAACTTGCAGAAATCAATTCATAATTTCTTTTCGTAATAACGAAACTTGAAGACTCTTAAAGGAGTCATAATTAAGAAGAGTTCTCCCCTAAGAAAGCTGACTGAGTTCTTTGTGGCTGTCAAAAGTGTCAAGAGACAAACACAGGGAATCATTAAGTCTTAACACATGGAGTTAGAAGGTGCTGGCCCTATCATACGTAGAGCAAAGAAAATTCTACTAAAAATTCACTCTAGGTACGTTTCTTTACGCACCATTTTAGTTAGTACTGTTCCACCACCCATAAGGTGTAAAATTATTTTTCAATAATTCTGCCAAGTGTGCTACTTGTTATATTATCATGCTTACCCTGATATTGCTCTTATAAGTGTTAACATAAGTGTTTTAAACTCTTAATAGCGATGGAGGAAATAATAAATGTATTTTATTAAATAATAATAAGATATCCTTTAGTTGATTGATCATGCAATAATAATATAAGAAGGAAGCGAGAATAATAATACAACATAATAACAACATCGTAAAGAAAGATAAAAAGCTTATATAAATCTTCGTGGAAAAAAAATTAGGTGAACCAGTTTACAATCTTCTAATACCTCTGTTATGCTAGCAGTTCCTCTTCTTTTTATTTTTCAACTAGTATAGTCCATTTTTATTATCTAAGTATTCATCTATGTATAAGTAAAAAAATATCAAGAATCAAACGCCAATTAGTAATTTGCTTTATCATTTATTGCAGATTTCAAATTGGCTACAGCTGTCCAAAATGCAGTATCGTTAGTTTTTGTAGTTATAGCTGCAGAATAAGAGGAATTAAAAGTTTTCATAATTATGAATGTAAAATACTTCCAGCTCTGATTGGTAAGTAACTTATTTAATTTGAACATTCAAGTAACTTTGAGTGATGCTACATATAATTTTTAAAAGGAAATGATGGCTCGTCAGGGTCTCGGATGATATTCCTTTTCTTTACATTGAGTTACTAAAGATTCAGTAGGTGTATGACACATGTCTTTAGTAACTTAATGAAGTAATGAAAGTTTCTTTTAATCTTATCTATTTCAAAGTTATTAGTCACACTATCCACCTAACATTTCTCTTAACTTTTAACAGCGTAGAAGTCAGTGCTTCAACCAAGGCATGATCAACAAGTCTTTTAACCACAAGATTTTCATCACAGATTTATGAGTAAATACAATGTCTTGTTCAGTTTCAAATAACATAAGATAAAAGTGCAGCTCATGCTAATGAGGTTGAAACTGTAGTTGATTTATGTAATTGTATTTCTTCTTAAAGGTGTTATTTTAATTGAACCAACTGTATTGTCAAAATAAAATTTAAGAATAATATATTTAGGTAGGAGAGAGATAAGCTTCAATATTTTAGTAAATGAATACTTAACAAAGTGTTTATACTTATTGCAGTGTTAAATAGAGGATAAAACGTTTTTTTTTGGTAGCACTTTACCATTATAACATAAATTACTTATACATGTATATGGGTGATTCTGCTGAAACTTGCTCAGATCGTGTCCGNCTATATCCTCCATACATGCCCTTTTTCTCAATATCTATTATATTTAAGAGTCATGATATCAAAACACATTATTTCTTCTTCAAAAAAATTTTCCTTAAAAATAAATAAGAATAAGACAAATATCCTCCCTGGGTACGGTTTAAACACATAAACCTCTTGTTTACTAGATGGTTGCTCTACCACTTTAGCTACCAAGAAGGCGTATTTTTACTCGCACCGTAAGTTTAGATAAGTTTCTCATTCTTAATTTTCAGAGCTGTCTTTCACCAAAGCCCGATAAAGTAGTTACGTGACTTTGATACTTGTCGGTAAATTAAATATTTATACGACCAATGGTATACAAGCGAAAGTTAAGACGTCTCAATCATTGTATCAGGAGGTACGAGTGCATAGATGGTGGCACTTTCAATACAAACATTCAATATCTTTCATACATGCCTTTTTTTTATATTCATTATAGTGAAGACTCATAAAATCACACCACATTTATTCTTCGTCAATAGAATTTTCCTAAGAAATAAAATAAATGGGACAAATATCTTTTCCGGGTGCAGATCAAACACACAACCTCCTATTAACTAAACAGTTGCTCTACCACTCGATCTACCGAGAAGCCGTACATTAACTTGCACCGTAAGTTTAGATAAGTTTCTCATTCTAAATTTTCAGAGCTGTCCTTCACCAACTGTCTAGTAATCAGAAGGTTGTGCGTTAGATTGGAACCCGTGTAGGATATTTTTTTCATTTTTATGTATTTCTTAGGAAAATTTTCTTGAAGAAGAATTAATGTGGTTTGACATTATGGGTCTTAGACATAATTGATGTTGAAAAAAAGGGCATGTATGGAGGATATAGAGTACTTGTGTCAAAAGTGCCGTCATCGATGCATATGCACCCATTGATAAAATGATTTAGGTGTATCAACATTCGCTTGTATACCATAGGTCGTATGAATTTTTAATTCACCGCCAAGCATTAGAGTCACAAAACTTCTTAAATTTTTTATTCTCTCTCGTTTAAAAAAAAAAATTCCTTTAACAGATGTTTTTTTTTATGCAGAGTCTGTTATAGAAGTTTCATGTATTGTATATCAAAAATAGGTCGGTCAGTGTGGTAATCTATTCGTAAGAGAATCACCCTTTCACGATAAAATGAAGTCATGTTTATCAATATTATAAAAGATTATATGGTTCTATAAAGTCATGTATGAGACTAATTAAGAAAACTTATTTTATGAATAAGTGACAAATTTCTATGCTATTGCTATGTAGATAAGAAGTATTCAAACACTATAAAATTATATCCACAGATAAAATGCAAAGTCAACGGGTTGACTTATAAGCTAATAATTCATAGTTATTCTCGATACCGAATAAAAGAAAATAAGAAATTATTTATTCTTATAAGACCTATTGACAAAAAAAATGAAGAGTACAAATCTCTTAGAAACAATTTTAAGGTGTACGGGAAAAACACTTTAACAAACTATAATCAGTAGACATAAGATTATTACTCAGATACATTATACCTGTTATGTAGAGGTAAACTTGAATTTAACTGGAGATAAGGAGCGTATGCACATAAAAAACTAAATGAACAAAAAAAAATACGCTACGTAGAAAAAATACGACTCGGAAAAAAAGGAAACTCAAAGTTCTCTTTTTATTTTGAAACGTCATGTCGTTAAAACTTCTATCATCACAATGTCTGTCATCACAATGATAATAACAATCATTATGAAAAAAGCAAGAAGTTATTTTAAAAAAACTACGAAACGTAGTGTCTCAGAAAAATGTATTTCATACACCAACAATTAACTGAACTTAGAGCCCCAATTGACTAAAAAAGGAGAACCAAAAGAACATGAACCAAACGAACTTTATTTTATCATTAGGAAGAAATCTAACAAATCTCAATCCTACAAAACTTGAACTCTAATGAGATCACAGTGTTTAATACTTCTAAAACGTACACCATAAAAATCAGGAATAGTCTCACAAATAAATAGTTATTTGGTACTTTTTTTTTTAAGGCTTATGATAAACCTTCATTACAATAACACTAAAGACGAAAACCGACATAGAGCCCTATGATTGTAAAGTTATAAAATAATGAGGAAGCCGATTGAAAATAAAAAAGCACCTACTTTCCTATTAACACAGTTATACATAACTAACTTTTACTATTATTGACGCTAACGACTGATTCATTAAAAAATCTGATGAAAGACAAAAGAAAAGAACTTACACATCTACTTTCAGATAAAATCTACTGTTAGCCAAGCAGAGAAAATTTTTTTATGATTATCACCAAAAGGTGGGAAAAATTTTCCATTAGGTATTATTCAAAAAAGACACATATGTTCTCTACCATGGGTTATAGAAGAAGAAAAACGTAGAGAGACTTCTAAAGCCATTTGTCTGGATTTGAAACTCTAGAATATTGTCATGCCGTTAGAGATCTACAGAAAAGTATATTCAAAGGATGTATAAAAAACATCAATTTTTAAACTGCTTTTTAATTATTGCAGAATAGTCAGCCTTAATGTCACAAAGAATATGCCAAACCCATTTGAAAAATGTTAAGAGCTAAGTATAAGACGAACATGAAATTTTTTTTTTTTTTTTTTTTCGTCAAGAACAAATTGAATTAAGAACGTTTCAAAGGCATTTTGGCTTATTCAAATAGAAACAATGTCTTAAAACTTTACAAATAAAACGAACTTTCAATAATACTATGGACTTACGAAAGAAAATCAAAATTGTCAGAAAATGAACGATATTACAGAATCGTACTATTCATCAAGCTACATTTAACGTCAAGAAAATACATCACACAGCTCCAAGGCTCTTATTTTAAGCTTGAATCAAAAAATTAGTGAATTTATATTTTGTGTAATTATAACTATTACGTATTTAATTCATACGAGAAGACATGGATCTTAATATATATAATTTGAAAAAATGAATTTTATTACAGTTATTTAGTGTATTCCAATTTTTAAAGTTAAACACAAGTTATACTTATCGCAGTTTTAAATGTCATAAATTTATATATAACATTGCTCTATTGACAATGTAAAACTTATAAAATGAACTAGTATTTTTGAGATAACCTAGAGAACAACGATATGTTCCTCTCTTTACAATAAACTTAAGTACTAGATTCCTGAAAATAAGATTTAAAGCAAAATCTTTCATTTTTTAGAAATTCATACGACCAATGGTATACAAGCGAATGTTAATACATCTAAATCATTGTATCAAGAGGTGCATATGCATCAATACAAGCACTCTATATCCTCCATACATGCCCTTTTTCTCAATATCTATTATATTTAAGAGTCATGATATCAAAACACATTATTTCTTCTTCAAAAAAATTTTCCTTAAAAATAAATAAGAATAAGACAAATATCCTCCCTGGGTACGGTTTAAACACATAAACCTCTTGTTTACTAGATGGTTGCTCTACCACTTTAGCTACCAAGAAGGCGTATTTTTACTCGCACCGTAAGTTTAGATAAGTTTCTCATTCTTAATTTTCAGAGCTGTCTTTCACCAAAGCCCGATAAAGTAGTTACGTGACTTTGATACTTGTCGGTAAATTAAATATTTATACGACCAATGGTATACAAGCGAAAGTTAAGACGTCTCAATCATTGTATCAGGAGGTACGAGTGCATAGATGGTGGCACTTTCAATACAAACATTCAATATCTTTCATACATGCCTTTTTTTTATATTCATTATAGTGAAGACTCATAAAATCACACCACATTTATTCTTCGTCAATAGAATTTTCCTAAGAAATAAAATAAATGGGACAAATATCTTTTCCGGGTGCAGATCAAACACACAACCTCCTATTAACTAAACAGTTGCTCTACCACTCGATCTACCGAGAAGCCGTACATTAACTTGCACCGTAAGTTTAGATAAGTTTCTCATTCTAAATTTTCAGAGCTGTCCTTCACCAACTGTCTAGTAATCAGAAGGTTGTGCGTTAGATTGGAACCCGTGTAGGATATTTTTTTCATTTTTATGTATTTCTTAGGAAAATTTTCTTGAAGAAGAATTAATGTGGTTTGACATTATGGGTCTTAGACATAATTGATGTTGAAAAAAAGGGCATGTATGGAGGATATAGAGTACTTGTGTCAAAAGTGCCGTCATCGATGCATATGCACCCATTGATAAAATGATTTAGGTGTATCAACATTCGCTTGTATACCATAGGTCGTATGAATTTTTAATTCACCGCCAAGCATTAGAGTCACAAAACTTCTTAAATTTTTTATTCTCTCTCGTTTAAAAAAAAAAATTCCTTTAACAGATGTTTTTTTTTATGCAGAGTCTGTTATAGAAGTTTCATGTATTGTATATCAAAAATAGGTCGGTCAGTGTGGTAATCTATTCGTAAGAGAATCACCCTTTCACGATAAAATGAAGTCATGTTTATCAATATTATAAAAGATTATATGGTTCTATAAAGTCATGTATGAGACTAATTAAGAAAACTTATTTTATGAATAAGTGACAAATTTCTATGCTATTGCTATGTAGATAAGAAGTATTCAAACACTATAAAATTATATCCACAGATAAAATGCAAAGTCAACGGGTTGACTTATAAGCTAATAATTCATAGTTATTCTCGATACCGAATAAAAGAAAATAAGAAATTATTTATTCTTATAAGACCTATTGACAAAAAAAATGAAGAGTACAAATCTCTTAGAAACAATTTTAAGGTGTACGGGAAAAACACTTTAACAAACTATAATCAGTAGACATAAGATTATTACTCAGATACATTATACCT
>NW_019384219.1:695503-718801 GCF_000648655.2 Copidosoma floridanum
CTGCTGTAACTTGCTCAGATGAAGTTAAAAAATTTTTTTTTAAAAAGTTTGTTTTGAAAAAAAATTTTTTTCATGTTACTTTTACTGTACTCATCATTAGCAAAAAATATCTGAAACTTTTTAGCACGTGTAGCTGAGCTCCTTTAACAGTTCGAGTGTTCTATTTGGGCTTAAATAAAATCTGAGATAAATACCTGATGATTAGAATAAATTTTTTTTCGATCTTGTGACTCCATTCAAAAGTTACAGCTGTTTAAATTAGAGCGTTATTATCGCTGATAATGTGATTTTGGCTAAAATTTAGTATTTTTCATAAAATCACTACAACTTTTCATTCAGGGCATAAAATTTAAAGCTCATTATTTTATTTATTAAGATATTGTTTTTGCTTTCATTAAAGCCCAGATAAAGTTACCTAATGAAGTGCACTTCTTGGCTACCAACGTTGGGAGCAGCACCACCGTTTCTGCATTCATGTAGCGAAAACGGACGAATTGAATAAAATCCCGAGACATGTATTTTTTTTTCAGCCCAACAATAATGCAAAAAAAATTTGATTGGGATTGATTGCTCTAAAACGAAAAAAAGGCACTGTATGGTGAGGAACGGTCAGAATGGAAAAGTTTGGAATGGAATTTCCAAAATTTGTAAAGCTCGTACGACTCATAGACGTATTACAATGACTAGTCCACCCAGAATTTATTTACTTGCCTCCAATGCAATAAGAAACTATCGTTTGCATACCTGCACACGCACACCAAATGGTTATTCCATGGGGGTTGGAACGGAATGAAATGTTTGTACGCGGAAAATTCACAAAAAGAAGAGCTTGGCTATTCGAGAGGTAACAACTTAAGGTTTTACTATCATTAGTTTAAAAATTTACTAGTGGTACGCATTTCCAATCCAAAAAGTTACTATTTAGAGCTAATTTTTGTTAAAACCACGATTAGGGTGCAAATATGTCGACAAAATGTGAGCAGTGAAAACTCACTCGTCTTTGTCCATTTTTGGTGTGAGTAAGGTACAAATCTAATCACCAATAGCTAAAATATACGATACTTACACGCCTAAGTGGCGTATAAGCCTTACTATTTACCAGTGAAAGCTTTTATGAATAAAATTTAGTTGTGGACATGTGTCGGGATAGAAAGTTTGACTCTATATAATCGGTTATTGATGAGGGGATTATTGATATATCGATTCCATGAAGGGATCAATATAATAATATAAGATAGTAAGTGAAGTAAAGTTAACAACGTTCAACAAAATTAAATGCTTTTAGAGTTTTGGATTTCATTATGGCACGTGAGTAAGAGTACCGGACACGATCTGAGCAAGTTACAGCAGAATCACGCATATACACATTTATTTTACCGAAGACAGTAATAGCTTTCAAAAGGAAAGACAGCTAACTTGACAGATAACTTGCAGAAATCAATTCATAATTTCTTTTCGTAATAACGAAACTTGAAGACTCTTAAAGGAGTCATAATTAAGAAGAGTTCTCCCCTAAGAAAGCTGACTGAGTTCTTTGTGGCTGTCAAAAGTGTCAAGAGACAAACACAGGGAATCATTAAGTCTTAACACATGGAGTTAGAAGGTGCTGGCCCTATCATACGTAGAGCAAAGAAAATTCTACTAAAAATTCACTCTAGGTACGTTTCTTTACGCACCATTTTAGTTAGTACTGTTCCACCACCCATAAGGTGTAAAATTATTTTTCAATAATTCTGCCAAGTGTGCTACTTGTTATATTATCATGCTTACCCTGATATTGCTCTTATAAGTGTTAACATAAGTGTTTTAAACTCTTAATAGCGATGGAGGAAATAATAAATGTATTTTATTAAATAATAATAAGATATCCTTTAGTTGATTGATCATGCAATAATAATATAAGAAGGAAGCGAGAATAATAATACAACATAATAACAACATCGTAAAGAAAGATAAAAAGCTTATATAAATCTTCGTGGAAAAAAAATTAGGTGAACCAGTTTACAATCTTCTAATACCTCTGTTATGCTAGCAGTTCCTCTTCTTTTTATTTTTCAACTAGTATAGTCCATTTTTATTATCTAAGTATTCATCTATGTATAAGTAAAAAAATATCAAGAATCAAACGCCAATTAGTAATTTGCTTTATCATTTATTGCAGATTTCAAATTGGCTACAGCTGTCCAAAATGCAGTATCGTTAGTTTTTGTAGTTATAGCTGCAGAATAAGAGGAATTAAAAGTTTTCATAATTATGAATGTAAAATACTTCCAGCTCTGATTGGTAAGTAACTTATTTAATTTGAACATTCAAGTAACTTTGAGTGATGCTACATATAATTTTTAAAAGGAAATGATGGCTCGTCAGGGTCTCGGATGATATTCCTTTTCTTTACATTGAGTTACTAAAGATTCAGTAGGTGTATGACACATGTCTTTAGTAACTTAATGAAGTAATGAAAGTTTCTTTTAATCTTATCTATTTCAAAGTTATTAGTCACACTATCCACCTAACATTTCTCTTAACTTTTAACAGCGTAGAAGTCAGTGCTTCAACCAAGGCATGATCAACAAGTCTTTTAACCACAAGATTTTCATCACAGATTTATGAGTAAATACAATGTCTTGTTCAGTTTCAAATAACATAAGATAAAAGTGCAGCTCATGCTAATGAGGTTGAAACTGTAGTTGATTTATGTAATTGTATTTCTTCTTAAAGGTGTTATTTTAATTGAACCAACTGTATTGTCAAAATAAAATTTAAGAATAATATATTTAGGTAGGAGAGAGATAAGCTTCAATATTTTAGTAAATGAATACTTAACAAAGTGTTTATACTTATTGCAGTGTTAAATAGAGGATAAAACGTTTTTTTTTGGTAGCACTTTACTATAACAGTATTAATTTCAATCGAAAAAATATTCTGCTGTTTTGCTATAATATAAATATGTATTATCATTCAATTTTAGTGTATGAACGTGTGAAAAAATATTAAAGTCCAGTACTCTATTATAGATTAAGTTCGCTTATTTATTACAACAAGTTTACTATCCTTCAGACATCCATGTTGTCAAACCATGGAGCCAACAAAAAAACGAGATACATGCTGCGCTACCTTTAACTATACGAATAAAAAAGTCAGCAGCAACCAACAAATGTACATCACGGACTCCTTTACAATGTCTGCTACATTGCAGCAGCAATAATAAGAAAACGTTATAGAATTTGACCCTTACTTACAAGAAGTTACTTTATATGTACAAGTATCTTACATGCCAACCCCCTATTACTGTTTCTTAAGGAAAAAGCTTTTTTATTATACCCTGATAAGAAGTTCACATTCCCATCCTGATTTCAGTCTTGGAAGTTATGCATTTCTGACCAGAAAGGGAATGTTTTGTCACTCGCTAACGTACTGCGCAGCTCTATCCTCGTTACTTTCATTCGTCAGTCGTCAGCTACTCATGTGTTTATAACCATGAGCAACAATGTACTACACTGAGCTGACAAAAACTAGAACACTTAGATCATAACCTTAATACTTATGCCTTGTGAATAGACAGATGGCAAAGTGTATCATAATTAATTTAAGCTACTGAGTAGTATTATACTCAACGATCAAAAATAATTAAATACTTAATCTCTATACGTCTTAGTACTAAAAGCGATTGTATGGGTACATGAATAAAGCTTGTATATTATTTTCATGTAAATTTTTTACCTAAGAAAATGTCGATTAAATGAAACAGTAGACTAATTATGTACTGTCGATCTTCACTTTATTCGTTAAAAACGTGTTACAGCTGTTTTAGTATCACAGTACCTTCGTCAGACGGATGTACCTCAAGACTTTATAATATACAGCGTTCTATCAAGAACATACACGCTGCGCCATGGTCGACAATGAGATAACAGGGGACATATACATACATAAATTCATACATTCATACGTACACACACAAATGCATACGTTTCGTATATAGTCAATAATACTGGTCATTTTAAAGCTAAATTAAGTGGAGGCGAATTATTTAAATTTATCATGTCATTCAATAAGGTATTAGAGTCTTTTAATTTATTAATTTCTAGTGCTTCTAATATATCTTATTTTAATCCTTTATTACATGTGTGTAAAATCTTAAAATTGTTATTGTAAATATGATTACATTTAAGAATGTGATTGGCATAACTAGAAGTATCTAGTTGTTTTTCATAGGCATTTCCGTGTTTCTTGAGTCTGAACTTGAAAGTTCTGTAGAATATAGAATATTTAAAACAAGCTGATACAAGCTTTCTGGTCACCTTGTACTTCAAGCTCATACTGCGTTTAAGAACATGCACGCAAAATACATGGTTTTATGACGAATTTATAAAACATCAACTAGTATCCAAATACATTTCGATAAAAACCAACGTCAACAACTCGTCGGCGAAGAAAGCAATGGCCGGGGCAATGAGAAGATGGCTAGTGGAAGATAGAAGAAAAGCATACAACAAAAGAAACGTTGTGAGTTTTTACCTTAAAGTGATTCATACTGAACTTTTATGCAAACTCCATAACATTAAATTTATGGCACTTGACAGTGATGTAAGAGTGAAAATAGATTGTATTATAGATAAGCATCACTATGTCTCAAAAACCTTTGAATTTATAAATTCTGGTCATTTTCAAGAACTGAAAAAAGATCCTACACATAAATTTCAACAAGACGTTATAAGTCTACATAAAAACCTAACCATCCTATCAAATCTCCCGTACTATGCGATTGTCCAGATGAATCCCCAGCCACCAAAACTATACTCTTTAATTAAACTACACAAAAATAATATGCCTATTAGACTAGTTGTCTCATTTAATAGTTCCCCATCGTATAAAGTATCCAAGAAGTTAATTAAATTAATTACATATAATACTTAATTCACATCCACAGTTACAGCATACAAAGTTCTATACAACTTACAGATAATTTAAAAAATCAACAACTATCCAAAAATTCGACTCTGATTTCATTTGATGTAAAAAATCTCTTTCCAAGCGTACCAGTCTTAGAAGTAAGAAATACTATTAAAAATCTACTTAGTACATCAGCCACTAGCCAATTATTTTCAGAAGAAATTTTACACATTCTTGATGTCTGCTTGAAACAAAACCATTTTCAATTCCAAAACCAAATATTTTTAGCTAGAGATGGCCTTACAATGAATGATTCCATAAGTCCACTCTTAGCAGAGATTTTTATGAATGACTTAGAAAATAAAGTTATGGAACATGGTCTAAGTAAAAATTTGCTAATTTAGTAATGGTACGTGGATGACATAATTTGCTGTTGGACTGGTACAAAAAGGCAACTAAATTTATTTTTCAAACATATTTATACATTACATAAAAATATTGAATTCACTATGGAACAAGAAAAAACCAATAGAATTAATTTTTTGGATTTAACAATACATAGAATTCACGATCAACTAGAGTATAGTATTTTCCATAAACCTACCCACACAGATTCCACGATACATAAAAATTCTATTCATCTGTACTCACATAAAATGTCTGCATTCAATAGTTATTTTCACAGACTCCTTTCCATACCCTTAAACTCTGAAAACTATACTAAAGGATTACAAATAATTAAACAAATAGCTCACAATAATGGCTATGATTCCAATATTATTGACAAGTTAATTAAAAATATGCAGTATAAGAAAGCTTTAAGCAAAGTTTTCCCTCAGTCCGCAAAAGAAACTGCTTCGTATCATGTAATTACTTACGTAGGCAATTTGTCAGAAAAGATTAAACAACACTTATAGAAGTACAATATAAACATAGCCTTTAAAACAAGTAAAACCTTACAAACTATCATTAAAAATAATAAAGATCAGACCGAAAAAGAAAACAAATCAGGCATTTACGAACTTAGTTGTGGTTCTTGTGATAAGAAATTTAGAGGACAGACAGGTAGAGCTTTCAAGTTCAGATTCAAGAAACACGAAAATGCCTACGAAAAACCACTAGATACTTTTAGTTATGCCAATCACATTCTTTAATGTAATCATATTTACAATAACAATTTTAAGATTTTACACGCATGTAACAAAGGATTAAAATTAGATGCATTAGAAGCACTATAAATTAATAAATTGAAAGACTCTAATATCTTAATGAATGACATGATAAATTTAAATAATTTGCCTCTACTTAATTTAGCTTTGAAATGACCAGTATTATTGACTATATATGAAATGTATGCATTTGTGTGTGTACGTATGAATGTATGAATTTATGTATGTATATGTCCCCTGTCATCTGATTGTCGACCATGGCGCAGCGTGTATGTTCTTGATAAAACGCTGTATATTATAAAGTCTTGATGTACATCTGTCTGACGAAGGTACTGTGATACCAAAACAGCTGTAACACGTTTTTAACAAATAGCGTGAAGATCGACAGTACATAATAAGTCTACTTTTTCATTTAATCTGGTATGGATCTTCATCAAGTGACGACCGATAAAATAGAATAAAGAAATGTGTGTTAAACATTCTCTTTTTTTCATAAACTTAGTTGAAGTGCAGGCCATTCGACTCATCCCGTTAGTCCTGTAAGAAAATACCCGCGTCTTGCTACTTATAGGTGGAGGCCTTACATTTTACATGGCACTTGACGGATTGTACAGGCAACTGCTTGGCACAGTGCTTTTTAGCGGACATTTTGTGAGCGTGCCATGTGCTTTAGCACGTAGGTTTGCTTACGCACATGCCTGAAAACTTTGTTTTCATGTTATATATAAGTAAATTGGTTGCCTGGTCACAGTGTTCAGGCTTGTCCTTTTTAATTAAGTCATATGTGTACGTACATTACTTGTTATTTTATACTGTTTATATAAAACAATTCGGTCATTTGCATAATATATACAGTAACATATTTTCAGCTGTTGTCTCTAGCCTGGGTATAGTATTATAAAAGTGTGTGTTTCGAAATCATTAAAGTTTATCTCTAATATTAAAAGCGACCTCATGAAGTAACGGGTAAGCAAGTCATAGGTACACTGTAAATAAGTTAGAAAGGTTGTAGAGGGCAGTGATAAAAGCTGGTGGTTGACATTTATGTAGTGGCACACTAGTATTTTAATGTTTTAAAAGTTCCTTTGAAATAATCAATACAGTAGCTTGCTTAGTATTTTCAGCTACTTGCTGCGCGCAACATTGCCCTGTAAAGAGCATATGTATAATACATATACCTTTCTTACCACGTACACTTTATCGTCCGTGGTTTTTATTTTTGTGTTTTCTTAACCTTTCAGATACATACACATAAATATGACGGTTTCATTAGATAACTTAGAATTTTCTTTTAGTGATAGTGTAACAGGAGAAGATTAGCTCGAAGCATAAAGCTACGGAACAAAATTAGGAGTGTTACTAGATGCAGTTAGTCAATTTACAGATGAAGAAATTTTCTAATATCTAATACTGTTAGGACTGAGATGTAATGGGACTATGTTAGAGTCAAGTGATCAATTACAAAGGTTTTCAAATAGGAAAAACGTTGAACCGTGAGCCAGCACATGGACTAGGAAAGTCAATAAGTCACACGGTCACAAAACATTACTTTAGCTATGGAGCTTTCAGACGTAGCAGACAGGCCAGAGCAAATTAAAACCAGATTTGTATACGATCAATTGCATGAAACAAACGCTTATACTACATAATACTGCAAGGATAGATCGAAGCAACATCTCGTTACCTGCATCTCAACAATTTCGTGAAGTTATAACCGGCAAGTATGTCACGATCTTGATAGCATAGGGGTACAAAATAATCGCATATTTTCATCCTCATTATCGCAATAGTATTTTAAGGGCTTAAATGGGCAGTTTCAATTACTTTCCACTGTTAGGCAAAAATGCTGAATCAACCCAACAACAGGACGGGAAGTACCACCTGCTACTACGCAGTAGCAAGTACACTTACCTCTAGCGTTGAAGATACCGTTGAGAGACAGCTGATTAAAGCATTGACCACTACTGCTAATACTCCATTGGTCAGGGAGGATAAAACGACAGATCCGCTAAATAGCGTGCAGCATCAACTAGAGAAAATGCTCTGTTGAAATGTATGATGCTAGCAAAACATGAGGCCACGGAAAACAAGGATTGATCGTGCTTTATTTGGCGTAACGTTAGACACTGACGTAAAAACTTCCTCTACCGTGAGTTCTGTATTAAATACGGCAAGATAGGGGACAAATGCTATAAGAACTTCAAATGTTATATGCAGAGACTGAAATACGTCAAAGGGGGAAGGGCAGTAGGAATCACTGCCACCTTACCAGAGCAAGACGCGACTCTTAACAAAATAGAGATGACAGTTGACAGTGCAGTTATCAAAGATACGGAAAGACAGAGACTTTCTGAGACTTGATAAGCAATGGGACTTACCGTACTGATATTTTTGACATGGCTCATAGGTTAACTAGGAAATACATAAAGGTGTAGTTGTCAGCGGGATTATTGGCTGGGAGCATTTTTGCGAGTGTCTCAGTCAACTTTTAAAAATTACTTGGTAAATACTTCCATAGTATAAGATCACTAGACAGACAACGCAAAAAAAAAAAGTTTTATAGCCAACTGTGAGCACGGAAAGGGCGTTAGATGTGGAGAGGTTAAGGAAACATCCGTCCCAAAAGCGCAGGGCAGAAGGAGTGACTGGAGCCAAGCTCACTACCGTCAACTGACGACGTAGTATCCACCAGGAGTTGAGGACTTAAGTGGAAAACCTATAAAACTGAAACGTACTAGAGGTTTGGGCTAACCAAGGACCCACGACACTATTTACTGCTTGATCTTACAAGTATTAGAGCACAAGCCCATGTAGACAGTGGTGAAGGACACTGTTATCTAGGGTAAGAAATTACAAAGCGGTTGAAACGTTTACACCCCAGTCACGCTACGTTTTTTTTGGCAACGGCAAGGTATTAGCCGCAAGGCATGGTAAACGTAATGTTAACCATTGGATGAACTACCCAGAAGTAGATATTGTAATGAGTGGACGAATTGGAGTACGAAGCCATTTTTGGGAAAGATTTCCTGAAAACGTATTAATAAACCGTATATTACAGTAAAGATATATGGTGTACTTCCACAAAATCTTGGTAAGTATTTAAGAAAATGAAAAGTGACCAGATAACATTAGCAGCAAGTGCTTCTGTGAGAGAATAAATAAAGATATCCCCTTCTGAGGAGCAAAAGCTGGAAAAGGTCCCCGACGATCTAAGAGTCCGTTGCCTAAAAAATGCTTGGCATCACTACTGTAGCCAAACACAGTTTCGATGTGCAAGGTCACCCCCCAATTAAACAACATCCCCAACGGTATGTGACCAAAGTTCTACAGATCGCGTAATATGAGAAAGATCGGCTGTTTAGTTATTGCACTCAGAGCAAATAGGAGATTTTTTTCTGTACAGAGTGCCGGAAGCTTAACGAAATCAACGAAAAAAATCTTCTGCGACTTATGGGCGGTATCTTAGATAAATTGCATCAGTCAAAGAACATATTGGAAATTGATCTTAGCAAGGCTTACCATCAAATCCTTTAAGATGAGAAAAGCAAGGAATACACAGCGTTACCTGTACCCGATAGACGATTAAACTAATATGGGCGCATATCCTATGGATTGATCACTGACCTAGCAACATTTTAGACAATCATAAATCACATTATTAAGCTGGAATTTAAAATATACGCTTACACAATCATGGACAATATTGAAGTTGTCACAGAAACATTTAAAGACTACCTCAAGCGGTTAAGGATCGTTTAAAGAGCATAAATGAGGTGAATCTCGTGGTTAGTCAGGAAAAGTCAGAGTTTACGTGTAGTTATGTCAAGTACCTTGGATACGTGGTTGATGGTAAAGGTTTTAGAAAAGATCTCGAGAAAGTCAGGCTTATCTTAGATTATTCTGTACCCATAACTCCCAAACAACTCAAAAGATTCATAGGAATGGTTGGATGGTATTTCAAATTTATCCCAGATCTCACTGAAAAGAAGTCACCATCAACGAAGCTCATGTCCAAAGACGTAAAGTGGCAATGGACCGACGATCAATAGTTAGCTTCTAAAAGCCTTAAACGAACCCCTTACTAAAGCCCTGAGTTTATCGAGGCTTGATTGTTTGCAACCGTTTGTCCTACATGACAGAAAAAGAGTGTTTGGCTATGCTGTGGGCTGTGGATATTTTAAGGTGATAATTCTAAGGTGAACGTGTTACAGTAATTACAGACCATAGCAGTCAGTTGTGGCTCAATAGGTTAAGTGATCCTGTAGGAAAATTGTCTCGGTAAAATACTGCGTTTTGGCCCTACATCAAATCCCGGATACCCTCCCTCGCCCACAGGAGAACTTAGTTGCAGTCATTGCGACCAATATAAAGCCATAATGCGATGAGTGGTTCTTGAAACGCGTAAAAGGAGTGCAAGAAGTCCCACGGAAATTTGCAAATTAAAAACATAAGAAAGAGACCCTTTACTTCCACAAACCTTACCCTATTATAAGCTCAACGATTGAGGACCTTGATGAGTGGAAAATCATCCTTTCTAAGAAACACCGTGCCAAGGCATAACACGGTGCTCATGATGCTCCCCAAGCAGGTTACCTAGGAATAAAAAAAACTTGTGCCCGTTTTGCTAGTTGTTGTTATTGGCCTAGTGATTTTCAAGATGTAGTTCAGTATATAATCTGGGAGTGTCAAGACTGCCAACAGTAAAAAATCCTACAGAAAGCCCAAGCAGTTCTTATGGGGGAAGAAATTATAGAAAAATCATAGATGGCAATAGCAATGAATATCGGAGGGCAAAAACCTTTTTCCAAAAATAGTAGACACAGACATCTATCAATTACAATAGTTATTTAAGATCTATTTACTAAATACGTTGAGTTAAAAGCACTCTGCAAGGCAGATGGGAAGAACATTCGACAAGTGGTAGAGGAATTGGTAATAAACAGGTGGAAAAAACCGAGATATATATATATATATATATATTAACTGATAATGGCACGGAGTTTGTCAATTTTAAATTAAGAGAAATGTGTAAGATTAATGGCATCGAACACTTGACCAGTCCACCATATCACGCACAAGTCAGTCCTATAGAGCGTGGAATTTGCACTTTGGACGCAATAATAAAGTCATTCTAGCGCTTGCATTTACAATAAACACGATAAAGCAAGCTTCCCCGAAACTAACTCTGGCATTCACAGACTTTGGCTAATATCTGCCACCTGTAGCCTTTTCAAGCCATGGCATCCAAGCTCTGCTAATAAACCTTATAAATACAACTTTATGGGCGGACAGGGTTAGCCGCTTAGAAATGATTAGAGATTTGGTTGTGAAATATCTCGAGTCAGCACGGGAGCAGCTGGCAATATACTACAATTACAGGCTTAGGGAAGAATTATTTACGTTAGGGAATATTGTAATGCAAAGGAATTACGTGCTATCCTCAGGAACTTAAGAATTTACAGCAAAAGTCACGCCCAAATTTGTAGGTCCCTGCACTGTAACCCAGCTGCTCTCAGATAGTAGTTAAAGTGAGAGACAACACAACAGAAAAATTTATAAAAGCTCGTATAAATAACCTCAAGCAATACACACCCCCACGCCAGGTTGTTGACAATGAATTTAAAGTGAGACTGCAACTACAGACTCCAACCATGAGAGGGCGAAGAATTCCTGGCCAACCAACAGGTCTTAAGGCTTGGACAGCTGCGTTGAGGAGATAAAGCGATCTCTGACTTGACGACCTATATCTTGAGTCAAGTAAGGCAGAGCTGAGAGGGCCTAGCGTGGTCGTCCACCTGGTATGGTTGGCTATCCAACCAAGGCCAACATCGGAGGGGAGTCAGTCAAGGCTGTGAGCCAACCTGCATAGTCAAGGGTATCAAACTCTGTTTCCCAACTAGGGTACTGCTTGTCACCACTGATTTCTACCACGGTACCCGCAAGCGTTTTACACCAGATCCGATCAGATCTTGAGCTGATAGGCCCACGAGATCTCAAGATGCTGAAAAACCTCTTGAAAATTGCTAGCACCCTGGTCAAGGAGTCCAGGCCAAGGGGCAACAATGAGAGGCTGTAGATGGAACTCCAGCCGGTCCTACTTACATAAAGAGGATACGTCAGCATCAGTGCCACCTTTTCCACAGCATCGAATAGTACCACCATCTCTACAGAAGCTCACCCAAATGGCGGTGATCCCGTGGCTCATAGACCTGTGAGTGTTGTGGCCAGTGAACGTGCCTGGGCTCCCGTCATTTATTTCAGAGGCTGACCTTCTGGCAGGAAAGCCAATCCAGATCCCAAGAGATATTTCAGCTCCGAATCAAGGTTGTTGGAAGTGTGGGAATCTTGGTCACTGCCATGTGCAGTGCCCCAGGCGCAACTCAATAAAAGAGTTTTGCCACAAAAGTGGAAAACAAGGTGTTAACATCGCAAACTGCCCGCATGGTTGCTATCTGTAGACAGTGGAAATGTGGGCCTTCGTTGCTAGATAAGCGGACAATAATGCACAAAACATCGTAAAGTGATATTAGACAATGCAAGCAATGACCACCTCTACCGTTAAAAAAACTTTTGCTCCTTTTTTTTCCTCTCTTTTAATAGAAAAAGTTTTCAACTTTTTTCACCTTATTACGTCATTGTGCATGTATTTTTCTTTATTTTTAATGAAGTATATGATAGTAATGTTGTCTCATAAAATAAAGTTTTTTTTTAAATACAATCAATTTTCAGATTTAAATCGATATTACTCATTTTTAACCAACAATTAAAATGACACTTTCTAATGCTGGAAATTCAGATAACCCCTTTTTTCGCTTACTGACGTTATTGAGCGTAAATTATTGATACTTAAAACAATAAACATTACAAANGGTTTGTTATAAATCATTCTTCATTGCTTACTACAGACTCACTGAAGCTCATCTGGTTATAACAACTATAATAAACTTATAGTAGAGGTATTTACTATATCTTTGTTGCTACTAACACTTATACATTATATGTTTTCTGACTTAAAAAAAAAATTTTTTTTTGTTCAAGACTCTTTATCTTCTACTTCAATGCCTATATGAAGGATTAAAACGCATTATGGAGGTTGCTGTACGCAGAGGAACAGATTTATACATATATACTTATATACTTCTTTTCACGTCAACCACTCTTCCTCCACTTAAGATGTAAATCATGACTTTGTTCTTTGAAGAACTTTTTTGAAAGGTTTTCTTTCTGATTTTTGATTATCATAGTAATGTTGTCTCATAAAATAAAGTTTTTTTTTATTTAACAATTAAAAGCTTTATTAATTATTTATTTTCCAAAAAAAACGAATGATCAAATAAACAAACAAGAAACTAGTCCAAAAATTTTTTTCCCCTTTCCTCCTCATGTTTATCTTATTGCAAGCCATAGTATATAGAAGATATAAAAAGGGGGGGATACTAAAGGGCAGGTAAGTCGAATTGTTAGATACATACAGCACTAAGGATCTAACAGTGAAAGCAGAAAATAGCCGTCACGGTTTTGACTAATTTAAAAAGGTGAAGTTCTTTTATCAGGGTTTTATAAGTAAAATTAAAAGTTTTTAATGTATTTTCTTGGTTGTATCGAGGTAACTAACAAATAATCTAGCTGCCATTGGACAGATACTTACCATTTTTGTTATCCTTGTTTTTTTTATTGGTAATTTTGACTGCGTTTTTAACTTTTTTTTCTTGGAAAAAAAAAAGAAAAAAAAAAGGAAAAAAAAAAGTATTTTTGGCTCAGTTTGTGCAATTTTTTTGTTATTTTGCAGTTTATTCTTTTAAGCCAATAGTACTATATACATTGATATCGATTATTGTCAATTACTTTGAAGGCACAGTTATAAACACAAGCACGTACACCTGCATTATACTAATACAAAAATACAAATATTTAGTATTTTACACTGATACAATATACAATACTGCGACAACACACCACTCGAAACACTTACAAGGCTGCTAATTTCGGCCAACCAATATTTCTTGCTGCATTCTTAAGAAGAAGACGATCTGGTATACTAAACATAAACAGATACTTCACATTAACCTACACGCCCGTTTTAATAGAATATTTAGCTAGAATCAAATGTTTACCCTATAGGGCGTACGGAAAATCATGGTGAAGGCAAGGTTTGCGAAGAAGAATTTTTGACGTTGTAAACTGACATCACAGTAAAGTATATGTTTAGCAGTAGCTGACAAGAAGAGGGGCAGTACAACGCGTACTAACCCTACCTTATCCAAGGCCTTTGTACCTTCACCAATCCCTACTATCAGCAGCATGGCCAACTCTCGACCACGTCCAAAAGTTGGTGTGTGTGTATGTGTGTGTGTGTGTGTGTGTGTGTGTGTGTGTGTGTGTGTGTGTCAACGTATGCAGGTAGCTGGAGCACTGAGGTAGCAGGAGGAATACTCTTGCTTTTGTCTACTTGCCGTTTTCACGCGTATTCTGAGGCAACGATATATCTCGTAGAAGTGCGTTTTTTTGCGTGTGTAACTAAATATATAAGGTTGTGCAACACCAAGTGGCAGTAGGAGGCACAACAATATCTACCTGTTAACGTTCTAGGCTGCATTCACAAACTACATACACGCCCTGCATGGGATTGGTGTATCCAAGTTCCAATGCCTACCCATCAGATCTCCCAATGCCCACATCCAGTGCCTTACATTCCGTCTCTACCACGTAAGCATCGTACCGAGTAGCAACTGCTGGATCTGCACCAGTAAGGCTGACTCTCAACGAGACTAGACAAAGTTGGATAGTGAACAATGTTATTCTGTACATAGTGATTGTATTGGGTTGCTTTAAAATATAGGTAACAACTGTTTGTTAAAACACTGGTGTCTTCCATTGAAACACATTTAAGTGCCAACTATCCACCTCATTTTGTCAGTCCTGTAAAGAAGAAGCCCATATGTCGTGCCCCACTACTTATAGGTAAGTGAGTGTGGTGTAACACATTACAAAATATATACATCCTCTTATATTATACAGTCAAATGTGTTGGAAATTACGCATGACCCCCCACTATCCCTTCGATGACGCTTCCCTCTAAAAAATCTTTTATCGTCCCTTTACTGTCTCTCCACTGTACCCTGCAAAGTGAGAAAGGATTCGTCTTACTTATTCGTTAGTTTAACCCAATAAATATTGGATCAAGCCCCTACTGCTCCCCCAGTGCTCCTCCACTGTCGCTTTACACGACCTTTCTTGCCCTACCACTGCACCCACACTATTTTTCTCTTTCCATGTACTTTTATTGTGTAATGAGATTGACAAGTAAAAGTATCTTTTTATAGTGTGAAATATTAACCGAAAAAAATTAAAAATATAAGCTTTTAATTTAATAATTTCAGGTCAATAAGCTTATTTAATGTTAATATTGCCTATATGGTTTTGGAACTGTGGAAAAATTGAAAATTCATGAAACAAATCATAACAACAAATTTTCGAAGTGAAGTGTATGCACTTTATTCATAAAAAAAAAAGATAACGTACGCCACGTAAGAGAGCATAAGTACGGTAAAATTATACGTTGGCTTATCTGTTGCCAAAAATTAAAAAAAACAATAAATTTACGGCTTCATTTACATGTACATAACCTATAGCACAATGAAATTCGTAAATATTGTGAAAGAAAAATTTTAAGAAGATATCATTAAAAAAGCATTACAATGAAGTTTATAAAAGAGTAAATAAATAAGTTGAATAGCATGTGAATGATTATTTATTAACCATTACAGTAATGTTTGATACACAGTTTTCTTACTTTTTTCAGAACACAGATTAAGCTATTTTGAACGGGAGATTAAATGTCAAATTGTCTTTTCCAATATATAAGAATAATTATGTGAGTTAAAAAGAAGGTGAATAAAAAAGCTCATAATTAATAATATTTTTTGTAAGAATGTCTTGGTATGCTTGATTTTTTTTTTTATAATATTAAATAATTATATTTATTATAGGTTTGTNNNTTATATTTATTATAGGTTTGTTATAAATCATTCTTCATTGCTTACTACAGACTCACTGAAGCTCATCTGGTTATAACAACTATAATAAACTTATAGTAGAGGTATTTACTATATCTTTGTTGCTACTAACACTTATACATTATATGTTTTCTGACTTAAAAAAAAAATTTTTTTTTGTTCAAGACTCTTTATCTTCTACTTCAATGCCTATATGAAGGATTAAAACGCATTATGGAGGTTGCTGTACGCAGAGGAACAGATTTATACATATATACTTATATACTTCTTTTCACGTCAACCACTCTTCCTCCACTTAAGATGTAAATCATGACTTTGTTCTTTGAAGAACTTTTTTGAAAGGTTTTCTTTCTGATTTTTGATTATCTTACCAACTTCTATTGCACTTAAAATTTTAGTTATCATAAAATACAAGAAACTATATTTCAATCATTAAAAAACGTCACTTTTCCAGAAAAAAATTTTTTTTAATAATAACTTTAACGTTCAAAAAGAAAATTTGTAAAGGAAGTACAGCAATAAATAAGTAAACTACTATATTATGTATAGAACATAAACAAATACTACAATTGCTATAGGTTTAACTTATTATGATACTTGAATTGATAGAATTTTCAAAGTCAAAAAAATACAGCACTGAGCAAACTTAAATTAGTACAGTAGTACAGTACAGGATAGATGACGTCTCCATTTTTGGTATTTGATACGTAAAGCTAAAAAGAAGTCGGTCAAGTATAGCATAAATGAGTCTGATTTTGTTACGAAAAAGTTTTAAATGCTCCTCAACATGACTATGCAGTTGGCAAAAGTATCTAAGGCCCCTGGAGCTGACAGTGGCCATTAAACACGTTAAATTCTAGCGTTTTGCTTCTTATTTATAAAACACAAAACAAAAATGTTACTCCTGTAGTGTAATGGCAAAAAAAAAAGTTTAAAGTAATACCATTATTTTTGTAGGTACGAAAACTTATTGATTTAGAACGATATTCAAAACATACAACAAAAAAAAGAAATAACACGTTATTTTTATGTGGTCTAAAAGAGGTAAGGAGAAGTGGGGGGATCAACACTCACTTACAATTTTCATAACTGTATAAATCAGGAATATATCAGTGTACATGGTTACAAACAATCTGATATGATATATATACTAGATATATCATACAGTTGGATGATTTTCAGGCTAAACTAGCTTTCCCTAATGGGTAAGTTTTCTTTTTCCAAACTTGGAATTAATCCTAGGAAGAATTAGGTTATTTAACATCTGCAGAAGTGAGAAAAAAAACGAAAACTTCTGAATAAATAACTTACAGCTGGTACTACACCAAATTGCAATAATTCATATATACAGACTGCAATTAGGATTTTATGAGAACATCATTATACTTAATCCTTAAAGACTTTAGATCCAGTGTAAAAATAAGCCATGATACAGTTATATATAAGGATAAGTAAATTTAATTTCTATATACTATATACATTACGGCTGCAGTCACGTAAATATGTAGTCATGTGGCCTAGTTCAACTCACAAACAGCATGGTAGCACAGGTAAAAAAGCAAGATGTACTTACTTAATAAACAAACTTTAGAAATTTCCATTGGTAAGTAGAAGATGTACTACTTATTACAAGCCAGGGGACCGTGGCACTGAAGCTTAGTTAAAAATAAAGAGAAAATGACGACAAATAGCAAGTACGTCCTCCTTCTCGTAGTCTTGGAAAGTGAGGGTGTTAAGATAACATGCATAGTGTTGTACTTCGCAAACGCTGCGACCATTGTGTTGCTAAATCCAAAGATTGTAAAAAAAGTACGAGCTCTAACTTCTGCAGAAATTTAAATGATCTCATCGTTTGTGGAACTCCAAAGTTTTTCTCTATCGTATTATTTTTACAAAAAGTTTTTTAGTTGAAAATAATGCTACCAGCTGTGAGTTACTTAGTTGAAAGTACTTATATTACATGATGTGAATTGTTGCTTGAAGCACACTCTTAGAAAGCATTAATGATTATACGAGTATTGTTATTGTTCTCACTTGCTTTTTTTTGTCACTCAAGCCTAGTAACAGTTCTTACTGTAATTGCCAACACCTTTAACTAAGAAGTTTATTGCTGGTACTAATTCAAAATGCAATAATTTGATTAAAACTTCAAGTTACACTTGAAAAAAAATGAAGCAAAGTAAATTTAGAGCGTTATTATTACCTTTTCGTCCTAAAATATTAAATATATTTAATGTAGTCTAATACTTATTTACAATAAAGATACACATATATATTAATAAGACTTTCTAACATGCACAGCAATCTTTAAAGCAACATTCATGTTAATATATTTTTACATAATGTGACCCACGGACGATACGTAAACCACAATTAAAATGTTGAAGTTGTGCTCACTTAATATATAATTCTTAGAAATGTCGATCAATATACAAATAATAGAATGTTAATTTTCAGCAGCAAACCAGTGGCACTAAAACTGATTTCAAAAAATGAGAAATCGGAAGTGGAACACTCTTTCTACGTGAGCTTTATTACTTTTACTTGAGATAATCAAAAGTTTCCAAGTATTTTTAAAAATTTTACAATCTCCCAAATCTGGTAAAATTTAATTTTAGATAGTTGTTTCCTAATACATAGGTTAACCTTGTATGTACATATACAATACATGTAAATCATCCAGTATCTGAAATATCAGAGTAAAGTACAAATGCCTTTGCGTATACTTATACAAACATGAACATATACATCTATTTACTTGTATTCACGGGACAATGCGACATTACCACGTACGCAATACTTAATTTGTCATCTTACAAAATCAAACAAAGAGCACTTTTTTGACCACTATTACTTCAAAACTATGTGGTAAGAAAATCTCAAAAAAATGTATGTCTTTTTCTACTGTCTAGAGAATTTTTTACTAGTTTTTTTAAGTATCTTACTAACATATAAGGCAAAGTCGCTAAAACCGTCGTAATCGCTAATCACGAAAACTACTAAACCAATTTTGCTGAAATTTCGCATACCAACTCCTGACACTTCCTAGATGGTTTGAGTACGGTTTTTATCTTGAAAAATTAAATAACAATAGCAATAAATAAGCTCAAAGTTTTGCAAAAATACGCCAGCTTTTAACTTTAGTTCAGTAGGATCTGCTAGGTCGCTTTGACATAACATCAAAGCTACCTGCAACAGAATTAAATAAGTGTGATTATAACAGGCCGGAGCGTCACGGAAATTTCTGCGTTCGTCTACTGGCAGTTCATCGAGCTGTATCGAGAATGTGGATGATCATTGTGCAGCTGGGTATCCCGGTTACCGATGACGCTTTTCTCCAATGGGCAAGTGATCTAGGTCCACTATCACCCTGAACCTCCAGGTTTGACGACTGCCACCAATAAAAAATTTATTCCAACCGATGACGTCTCTGCTGGAGTACCAGGAGACGTGTCTAGCCAGAGTATATTCTGCTTCAACCCTTCAGAGTTATGTGGACGTACGACAATCTGGCCTGGAACCGACAGAGAATTTTATACTAGAAACGTAAGCCAGGGAAAACAGCCCTGAGGGGCATAGGCAGTTACAACAGCTTCCTTCTTAGTGGTCATGTCACTAACGGCATCCCCATATTTCCCTGACTAACGATGAGCGGTTGGTGATCCGGGGAACAACCCAAAGACGAGATATTTTTTGATCAGTGGCGTACCTCCCTCACGTACGGTCTCCGTCCACAGAAACTCCGAGAGTGAGAGTCAAGCTACCCGCAGCTGGCTCTCCATCATCAAGAATAATAAAAAGGAATGACTCAATTTTACCACTGGCCCTTTTCAGGGCCAATGTAAGCATTTATGTTCCCTACTTAACCATTAATCTCATCAGTCCTTTTAAGGGCCACTTAAGTTTCAATTACCTTGCAAACGAATACATTTTTACTTTGATTTTTGGAGACGATTCGTCAACTAAAAGACAATGTAAAGCCGACCACTATTAAACCAAGTCAGTCATAAACTGGCAGACGTCACGAGGAGAGTTGTTTGTTGCAAGGCTGGGCATCCCGGTGACTGACGACTCTATATTACCCTCTCGACTCTGAGCATTCATCCTCCTCGGTCTGTGCTGGGCAAACCTAACAGCTATGAAAGAAAAAAAAACTTGATCCAACGTGAGTCTCCAACGAGTAAGCATCACGAACCAATCTCTACTCATCTCTCCACCTCAGATCATCAAAACAACTAAGTCTGCAAAAAAAGGTGCCTTAGACACCAACGTCTTTGACGTTACATCAGGAGACGTTGAGAAAGAGCACTACAACTAGCCCTAAAGCTTCGGACTTTGTAATTTTTCTCCCGATCAGTTTGGGGCTTAAGATTGGAACATCCAAAATCGCCAAATAAAGAGTCCATTACGTGAGAGATCAGCTTTTTATTTTATCCTCACAGTAATTTTTTAAATCTTTTAAAATCTACATTTTAATTTTTAAATAAGTAAAAAATATATTTGTATCATTTTGGCAATAAAAAATATAGAGATTTTGTTGCTGTGGTAATAAACTTGTAAGAAAAGAGAAAAAAAATTTTTTTAAATATATTTTTTTTTATGTTAACAGCTTTGAAAAATAGCCCTTTTCGTAAATTATACAGGAGAAACTGCAAACCACTTCTTGTGGCCAACGATTATTTTATGGCATAAGGAACACACGGTACTTTTCAGCATAATTATAATTTTTTAATTTTCACAGCTTATTATTCGACCAAATGAACTGTATGGGTTGCGAACAGATATGTTTTTAATGAGAAGATTTTTATTCTAAGAAGTGTCAGGAATAAATGTAAAATTTTTTACTGAAAACGTTTAAAATTACGTGTCAACACTTTATGGTGTTCCATTTAGTAAGTCTCAGGCGAAGCCAAGACAAGGGGCCGCTAGTTTATGGATATGCAGCAAGTTACAGTTTTTGAAATAATGGGGCTATACAGTGTTTACACTATTGCTCCAACATTAAAAAAGTGATTTTGTTAACGAGGATATTTTAATAATGCCGTCGTAAATCGGTCTTAAATTCTTTACATACATTTCTTGACGCTTATATTAGTTTTGCTGACAATTTTCTACCTTTTTAGATATTTTTAATCTAGGGAACAACTACTTTTTTAAAATTTTCAAGAGAATAAGGATGCAAATCTCATTAAAAAAATATCATACTTATAGCGTATTTTGTTAGTCACGGGTTGGCGTGTGGAGCATGTAGGAGACAGAGCTCTGTTAGTATCTACACACACACAGGTATATAGTAGATAAACTATAGTGCTTCTGCACCCCCCAGCATGTCCCTAGGGTAGTGTTGGGGATAGTGCGATACTGTGGTAGGGGTAAGGAGGTTCTATAAGACAACGTTTTTTAAAGGTCAATTTACCAATTCTAATTTAGTTAAGTTAAACTGAAGAAAAAAACACCTCACTAAAAGTTAGCTTAGCAGGTTTAAAATCATACACCTGTACTTTGTTCACCAACCAGCGTGATTATTGCTCTGACATTTGACTACCAGATTATACTTGAGCTCAAAAACATTGCATTTAATGCACTCATCTTCTAAACGCTAAAATTTAAGAGCGATACATGAATGTTAGGAGCTGAATTTATTTACTTATTTATGTAAACAATTATTTGGAATTTATCATAGTTATCCACTTTAAGAAAGTAATAATCTATGTTTATACGATAGAATTTGAAAAACGCGGCTCACTGCATGCACATCTCCTTGTAAAACTACAACCTAACAATAAAATAATTTCACCTGAACAAATTGGTAAAACTATATCAGCTTGAATACCTTTAAACAATGAGAAACTTGCGAAATTGTTTATTAAACATATGCTTTCTGGTCCTTACACTGAAAAAGCTCATATTTGAATACATCTAATAACAAATGTATAAAAAACTTTTCTAAACCATTTACTTACATATCACCATAAAAAAATATTTATCTCCAATATATCAATAAAAAGTGGTATTTTTGATCGTCACGTATATAAGACTAAAAATAAACCTGAAGTTACAGTTGACGATCACTGTACCGTGTGATAAAATTTTCTTAATAAAATGAAGATACCACATAAATGTTGAATATTGTGTATCCATGCAAAGCATAAAATACATATACGACTACATTTATAATGCTTATGATAGAGCTTCTATGAAGTGGAAGATTAAGAAGATTCGATGATAAAATTTTAAATAAAATAAACCAGTCAGCAGTAGATGCATGGGTACCCAAGTAAAAAGCTAAACTTTTCTAAAATTATACGGCAGACGATATAATTATAAACATAAACTGATTTTCTATAAAACGATATTGTGTACAAAAACAGTACAGCTATCGTTGGAAAAAGTATACCTACGTTATTTAGGTTTGGTTTTAATAAATATTTTAATATTTAATGAGTTGACGATTATGAAAAATACAACATAGCATATTACAATAAAATTAATATATAGGCTACCTAGTACAAGACTGGGCACTTTCATGGAATTTTCCAGTGATTTCACAACAACATCTTACTGCCAACCCTGATTACGACCGTAGCGTCACGCTTACAACTACCACATACAATTCCACACTTACTTTTCGTCCATATTTAATACTTAAATATAATTGTCGATAGAAAATTAAGAAAAACCATCCTGTAGTATAGCTTTCTCTACTAAGGTAGTATTACATTCCAGTGAATGGACCTTCAGGACGTTCCTCACACATAGATAGTTTTAATGAATGTCATTTGAAAGGAAAACGTTTATTAAAATAGCATAAAAAATACCCACAAAAATTGCAGCGTCTTTGACTGTGCCTTTATTTTATATACGTTACATCTTGAAAAATTGATATTCAACATTTTACCTTATGGAAAAATAATGGTAAATGGCATTTATAAAATTTGTAGGAATTGCCTTATTTTTTTAATACAAAGATTACTTTTAGATAAACCCATCAAATTTTTAAATGGACCCCTAAGTTGGTTTTCAAATAAATTTAGAAAGAGGGAATGAACTGTGCGTACTTAAATGCATGTATGTAAGTACATTCACATGAGAAAAGTACTTGCTAGCTTTGCTGCACACATTAGCGTTCTTCTTACTTTTCAGAACTTTTTCCCGGGTAACTATGTGAAGATTGTTTTTAAGTCACAAAATAACTTTAAGAATAAATACAAGGATAGATG
>NW_019384219.1:718830-741934 GCF_000648655.2 Copidosoma floridanum
AAAAAATTTTTTTTTATTTTCAAAAATTTTGAAAAAATATAGAAAACCGTGTAAACAATTATTGATTTATTTTAATAGTCATAAAGTAATAATAAGTGTATAAATATTAATTATAACATAATATAAAAGCTTCTCTGTCAATATATACTAATTTAAAAATTTTTGAAACATGTACCTAAAAATTGTATTCATTTAACAAATTATTTATTTATCTGATGTATAATCAAACTAAATATATTGATTTGCACTAAATAAAAATTTACATCAAAAATAAGCAGCAAACTGTACGACAAAAGAAAGAAATTGTGATTCTGATAAAAAGCATGCTCATAGCATAGTGGGGGAGGGTCTTCATCAGTGTGTAGAAGGTACAGGGTTCAAGTATGTTTGGAATTTTTTTCTTCCTTTTTTTTATAGAATCGGTTAAAAAAAAATTGAAATTCATGAAATTAAAAATAGATGGTGTAGTGATATCATCTGGCGTCATGTGGTGTAAAGGAAACTGTAAGTATGCCATGGGGGGCAAGGTGAAGGGAATGATTCAAGCAAAATCCACTTTCGTCACACTATTTCTCAAGATCAAAATCTGAAATCGTTGATTTACCCTCACACATAACGCGCCTATAGAAGTAAAGCTTTAAGGCCTATGTTAATTAAAATTATTTAGTCATTTAAGACCTATGGAAGCAGCATGGAGATTATAAGAATATCTTATTTTCTGGTAGGAGTCACAAGGTTGTGAATCTTGTGTTTACCACAAGAGTGAACAAAAACTAATTTTCTAAAAAAATTAAATTAAAAACATGATAAGGCTATCGCAAATCTAACAGCTAAGTTTAAGTAAAATAAGATTAATTAATTTGCAATATCTTTAAAGTATGTTCATATTCTAGAAAACTTTATTTTTGATAGTCGACTATTTGGGTGAAAAGAAAAAGAAAAAAAAGATACTGGAAAAGATAGATTAAATACAGTTTTATAAGAGATTGGATAGGATTCTTTTTTAAAGTAATGTTAAATTAAAAAAAAAAAGTAATCTTGTTAGAAGGTTGAAAACAGTGTAAGATAAACATTGTAAAACATTCCAAGTTACTACGATTGGATATAGAAGGTAATAAAGTTTGGAATAATTATAAAAACCTTTTTTGTAAAGATTTCATTATAAACAAAGATAATTATGCTCATCTGCACATTCATTTAATTGTGAGCTTAAATCTGAATCATGTTAATTATTAAATTGCCCTTTACCACTGCAAATTGACCTACATAACAATGATGACGTAGAGGGATTTGCGTTTTCTAAACATACATTAGATTCAATCCATGCTCAGCTAAGCAATGAACAATAAAATATGTTTAGGACTGTTTATTAACACGTTAAGAGGATTTATTTTGTACATGGTCTGAAAGAATAAAAAAAAACCTTTTTACATAAAACATAACTTCACTACTTTATATCACAAAAAAAAAGAACTTCATTAATAGCATGAACTGGCATTGCGTCAGTACTACTACCAGAAGGTATGACCAGTTATAGAAGTTTCCGCTCACATTTGGATTCAAATAATATTAAGCCTCTATTTTTTAAAATAAAATCTGAGAAAAAATAGTAACGTAAAGTTAATTAAATTATTGGAGATAAGGCTTCTATAATTCCAGAAAAAGCTTAAGAGATAGTAGACAGAACTATGCGTGTTACATGCAATACACATATATTTTAAAGATCGATTTATAATTTTGAGAGGAGATTACCCTCACACACTTCCTGTTCTAAAGAATGGTAATAGAATTATGGATGTATCAGAAACTATTAATTTATTCTTTTTTTTTTTTGTCGTTTCTGTATTTTAAAACTACATACAATCATTCGTTAAGTTCATAAGAGTTTTTTTAGATTACTTTTAGAAATTGGAGAGAAAAAATTAAGACCACTTATTATTCCTAAAAAAATTAAAGGTGAACGACATATGTTAAAATATTGAATAAAAACAAGTGAGAAGTGTTATTCTGACTTCTTTCAATAAATACACTTATTTTTTAAATAAAAAAGTTTTAAACCTAATAAAAAAAAATACGACAACTTGTTATTGCATTGATCATGTCACGTACAAGCGTGTCAATAAATTAGATTATGACATTTATATAAACTTTCCTATTGAAATATTTAACAATATTCAAAAGGTTTGCCGCCACATAAACATAATTTAAAAGTTAAAGCCATAGTTTTGTAAACAAGGAATTTGTGAATAGCAGACAGTTTGTGCAACGGCACACAAATAAGAATTATAATGTTTTTAAGTATAACATTAATGCTTAAGTTATCACAGTAAAAAATTTTAAAAGTAGAGTATCAATACCAAAAATTACTTTCAATAGAAGTAATATCTCGTCGTTACCTTTCATACTTTACAGAAAGCAATTTGCTTTAGTCTTGGCATTTGCCATAACAAGCAATAAATTTAAAGAAAACAGTTTCAATAATGTCGGTATGTCCTTGAAGAAGCCTATATTTTTTCATGGAGGACTACACGGATCGTTATTAAGATACGAAACTAATAAGGGAATATTTGTGCAAATTGAACGTCAAAATAATTTGGAATAAGAAAATGTTCTTTGGGAAAAAATTTTCTATTAAGAGAAAGTACACTTTCTAAAGAAAAAGAAATTCATGAGTTGGAAGTTGTCACATAAATTGAAACAACATTTTTTAGTAGTAGCTTACAACATGATGGGTTTATATAAGATCATGTTACAGTTTTGTTAGAAATCATTGAAGTCAAAATTTTGATTTAGGATGAATTCGTATAACATTTTTCTTAATAATATTCTTCTTTCAATGTTCTCCAGCATAATAAGTTTATTTTTCTGATCAAATTATATGCATTTTGAAAAAGAATTATTGAAAAGACTTAAATTTCGAGATTCTGCATTAAAAATCTTATCTTATGAGCATAAGAGTTACGTATAAAATAATAATGTTCACGTGTTATATAGTTGTTTTTCAATTTGTGTACATAAAAAGTAGTAGGTTTAAAACAGATGGGTTCTAGAAAAAAAAAAATTGTAAGCGAACGCATAAAAGTATGAATAAACAATGACCTGATTACTTTACTTATTATTGTTTATTCTCTTTCCTTTCAATTGGAACATCACGAAGTTCTGTTTTATCGTAGTTTTATAAGACTACTTAAGATGACTACTACAGCTTCAATTATTTTCTTACTACATAATTTTAAATAAATATGTGTCACTACATCATGTCATACGATCATACACATTAATTTAAGACTAAAAGTAAAAAAAAAATACTATAAATAAAAGAAAAGGTAAATGTGCTTCAGAATTTATACTTATTGACATTTATACAAAGTAGCTACAATATTTAACGTCCATAGAAATCGTTGTTACTATGTATACAATTGATTTATCTTCCTTCTGGGCAGTGTAAAAATAATTGATAACTATATATAGACAAGAGCTCGTTTACCGTAAGTTGTTGGAGCTGCTACTTAAAATTTCTGGCTACAGCAAGTTTTTGCCCATGTACAGTTTGTGTATACAATAGCCTATTCATGTACTATAGTCTGAGCTAGTGAGAATCTGTAGAACTATCCCTTATATTGCAAGAGGTGCTGAATTGGTAACATATAGTAAGTAGGCCATGAGATGGTAGTGAAAGGGTGGCAGGAAGCACTTTAAACAGTGTGATGGATTGTTAGGGGGGGGGGGCTTACATAAAAATACGAGAGATTAAAATTTGTTAAAATAACAGTAAGATTTACGAAATTTTCTCTTGTTTTGTTAGGGCAGCAGGGGCTCTTGGAGGGGCTTCTTGAGTTAAAATATAATTGTTAGTAGTTGAACTTTTCAATTTCATTGTAGGAAGTTTGTTGGGGCAGTGGGGGGATGGAGGAGAGGCTGCAGAAGGCAGTGAGGGGAAGGGGTAGTGTAAAAAGCTATACCCTTACAACTGTTTTATATTGTAATATATTACTATATTACATAGTTATCTAGGGGGGGAATTCCACACAGCCACCACACAGCTCTTCATTTACCCCCCTACGCCCCACCATTAACCTAAAGGTAAACGAAAAGTTCTATGACTGGTCATAACCTTTTAATAATAATACAGATGCAATTTCTGTCCTTGCCATTAACAAAATATTTTTAGCTCTAGAAAGAAAATAATAAATAAGTGTCTTATATAAGTAGGTTTATCTGGATCCTCGAGGACCATCTGTGAAATACACTTTTTCATTATGTTAACAAACAGTTTTAAAAATTTTCTTTGGATCTCGATTTAAATTTATGTACATTATATCAAACATTTTTTTCCTAAATATGACGGCAAGTTCTGAAAAAAACTCTCCACGTACCACCATAGTACCTTCTGGATGGTGTGGAAATTTAATGATGAATATGTAACTAATGCTCAACCATGTAGATCAAAAACTCTTTTTCCTCACGAAATTCTGGGCACCAACCTCTCCCCACTAACAGATAAAATTTAAAGACTCTCCTTTCAAGTTGGAAGAGTACGGGGTTGGTGCCTGGAGCTCACAGGGGAGCGAAGCCCCACTAGTATATATCTTGCTTTTATGTATATCTAGCTTCACAGAGTCCTTTCTCCCTCTCTGTTTTTTTCTATTATACCAGGGTTCAAGCGCTGTATGTACATGTATGTACGTGAATATGTTTGATATATTATGGGCACCCGTGTATTCTTCTGCACACTTAAACAAAAAATCTGCATTTTTACAAGTTACTCTTGAACAAGCACACACGTACATGCGCGAGCATACTCGTACGAAAGTGAGCATATGCATGCATTACGCGTAAGGGTACGCGTGGACATGCGATCGTACGCGTGCACCACCTGCAAGCTTACGTGTGCGCCACTCATCAGTGTACCATATAATATATAACATAATAGATATGAACAGCCAAATAGGCCTACTCAAGTAATAATCTAGATATTTCTAGAGTAAAGGTTTTGTAGTAAGATATTTTACTTAAGGGGAAATCGCTTAACCGTCGTTACTTATTTTTTTTTATATTGTTCTCCTGCTGATATCACTTTCTTTTTTTGACAACTGTTCGCAAACATTTTTTGGGGGACTAAGCGAGAGTTATTTTTCAGGTTTGAGCATGTTTGACTAGTTTTACCGCAGTATTTTACAGAAAATTTACATAATAACATAATGGACATACTGTATTTCCTTATGAATCACACATTGTCAGAAAATTTGAGTCTTAGATTGCACTAGATATAAAAATTTTAGAGTGGGGTGGTGTAACAGCTATACAAGCTTTTTGAATGCAAGAATTTCATTTTTGTATAGACTCGTTAGTCTTCCGTACAACTTAGATAACGACTGACATAGATAATTTTTACAGTGCCCGAAAAATTTAGTTAGTAAAACAATTTTTCATTTAAATTAACTGTGTCGTATGAATTTGTAAGAATGGCTTATGTTGAATCAAGAAAAATGCATTCTCTATCGTGTGATAGCGATAAACATCCAGCAGATTTTAATAATTTTATGGAAAAGAAAAAAGACAATAAAAGTGGTATCATATTTAGTGCAAAGCTATTAATGCATTCGTATTCACTAAACAAACGGCTACGTAAAAATCGTTGCTGTACTTCATTATAATGTAAATCGTCAGTGTTTCAATCCTTTATTGCAGCTTTAAGAATATCAGATTACAGAAGGTGCAACTATAAATGCTTATGTATGGAGCGAGCTGAAAGATTGTTTTGCTTCTGTAAATAATACCTCTAACGATAAATACATTCGTCAAATGGAATGCATACATAAGGGTAATATCAAGTTGATATTTACATTATCTTACGTAATGAAATCAGTAATTTTTGATAAAAATGGAACAAGTAAAAAACAAGATAAAAAAAGGAAAAAGAAAAAGTATAATAAACCTAGCGTATCTACTAATAGACAAAGAGTTTACTTTACAAAAGACACTGCCTAAGAAATTGCGAGGTAACCTCTTAGGAACACAACATCAACAGCTTTTTCCCAACTATGCCAAACAGATTCATTTAAAAAAGCATTGCCATATGTCAATGTCCAGACCTATTTAATCTGGAACACAACCAAAAAAGCCTTTTAACGACAGTAACAAGAAATTCCAGTAAGGGATCATCCAAAAATTATAAGAACTATCGCAGTTGCCCAAGTATACACTGGACATCCAAGCACTGTTGAATGCTTTTGTCTCCGTATGTTGCTACATGAAATATGGTGACCAAAAAACTATACACATTAAAAGACTGATGATGATTATTAGTGCCAGACGTACAGAGAAGCATGAAAATACTTAGAACTTCTGAAAAACGACGACCAAGCCTTACTCACAGCCTTAGCTGAGAAAATCAGAGACTTACTTATCATGATTCTAGCAAAATCCAACCTATCTTATCTAAAATACCAATTGAACTTCTTTAAAGAAAGTATAAGTGATGATATACTGTATCAAATCTGATGAGCTAATCCAAAATTGGCCATTGAGTTCAATGATGACGTGTTAAATAAGACACTTATTCATTCAAAAGATGAATTTTTAGCGATAAAAACCAGACCTTAGTACAACTTGAAATATCAGCACCATGACAAAATGTTTTGAGAATATATAACTTTGATATTACAAAGAAAAAAAGCTACAACATTATCAAACAACTTTAATTTATTGCTAATAATAAATAACTTTTTAATGACAATCAAAAAAAAATTAACAACGTTATCATAGACGAGATCAAGAACAACACTCGTAAAATTATTGACTTGGACGCACCAGGTGGTACCAAAAAAAATGTTCCTAATAAATTTATTGCTGGCAGAAATACGTGCTCCACAATACATCACACTTGCACTGGCACCATTTGGCATTCCTGCTACACTTATGGAAGGAAGACGAACTGCTCATTCCGTCCCACAAGTACTGTTGAATATAGTCAAAGAACCATTTCCGGTATGTGGAATCTCAAAAGTATTCGAACGAGGTGAGTTTTTTAAACAAGCTGAAACCATGTTTTGGGACGAATACCCAAACTTATGACTGGCATCAACAAAGGACAAACAGTAATTATGTTCAGAATATCACGAATCTTTAGTAAACTAACATTTTTATTCGATATACTGCAATTTTCAGTAAAACTAGCCTCTCATTTTTCAATTATCAAAGCGCAAGACAAAATTTTAAGACACTGTAGCATCAACCTCAAAGACTCCTGCTTTTTTCACGGTCAACTGTATGTAACCTGCTCTTGAGTAAAAAATTCTAAGAATTTACACATATATACCCCAGAAAAAAAATAAAAAATGTGGCTTATGTGTAATGCTACTTTAGCATGCAAGGTTACATGACTTATGTATTAAAAATATTCCAGGATCACGAACTAATGTGACCACAGCTTCTCTGGTCGATAAACTGCATGGCGCATGAACTGACCTGATTAGCAATACATATCACAGTAATAATAATATATTTTTGTTTGTCCGGCTGAACTGCATTGAGAGAACGTGCACTTGATCAGTAGCGGAACTTTTGGCGGTCCTCTATATTTTTATATCCATACTTCATACTCTGTTTAATAAACTCAAACAAACATTGTTTTGTGTCTAGGGTCATTTAATACATAAAGTCAGAGAAATAAGACTTGGTTACGCACGTACGCAGTAAGCGCAAATATTTATCAGTAACTTAAGGAATGTAGGTCATTCTGATAACAATTTATTTTAAAAAATAATTATTACATCATACCCAATAATAATGGTATTCTCCAAATATTAATTAAATTGCAAAGGATTGTAGTTTCTTTAAGCTTTCTATATTACCTAATGAGGCCTTAAAAGTTTTACTGTTTAACTTTGGTAGGCTGATTTGGTTCCTAACTTTTTTAGGAACCTGCCTATGTCTCAAACTTTTTGGCAAGTGATTGCTAACGTTGCACACGATTTCGCAGTTTTGGATGTATTTTATTTACATATATTTTCAAGTTCCTCACAGAGTTCACGGGGCTAAAACAAGGAGCTGTCGTGGAACGAAGAAGTGGGGTGCAGTGTTCAGAGGTGTAAAAGGCGGTACACTGCTGGTCCAGCACTGCTGTAGGACTGCAGTATGATAACATGGAGCAGCAATAGGAGACTATTAGAACGAAGTAAGTGGAAAGATAAATTAGGAAAATCACTATCGTTACACGGTTCTTTAAGGTCACCAATCCGAAATCGTTCATTTACTTTGTAAGGCAAAACATGCCTATAGAAGTATAACTCTAAAAATCTGTGTTTTCGTATGTGTATCTAATGTATTGAACTACTGTCGTACAAAAAGTTGTATTTTACTGTCCCAATGACATTGATTTGTATATACTAGAATTATTTACAGAGCTGTAAACCTTTTTATTCAATAATTTGTTACATAAAAATTTTTTTTGATGTATCAAAAGGGTTTTCTTTAAGTTGATTGAGTGATAATGATTATTTTTAAACTTCTCATCTTAGAAATGCGTTACTTTTGAGCTACGAGATATTTTGTTTTCAAAAATGATTAAAAGTCACCATTTCAAAAAATCAAATTTACAGCTTCTGCTGAAGCTTACCTGGTGCCTTTTTATTTAAAATGTGCTCTAAAATTCATATTTTAGAGTTGCATCGTACAGGTGTGCCAGCGCAAGTGGCATACCCAATAGAAAATGCACAACAAATGCATCTTATTAACCTTAAGGACAATAAGAAATACTAGAACAACACGCGTTTATAAATAAACGGAAAAATAAAAAAATAAATTATGGATCGTTCAAGTGGTCTGTATTTATGAGCTTAAGTGTCAACTTTAAGCTTTTAGTTATAATATTTAATTGTAAAAGCATGTGACACTGAAACGAAAAAGACTTTCTAGTTAACAAGTACTAATTCTCACTTCCTGACAGAGGCTGCATAACGTCACACAAGAGCATAACGTTTGATCGGATTAGCAAAGAAAACTAAAGATATCTTGTCCACATACAAGAACTCTTTATTTTGCCTCTGTTGACGCATAATCCTTATGTTCTTAATTTTTTAAAAGGAGAGGTATTTAAGATATCAGTGAATATCGCTTTTACCGCTGCTGGCGCACGTTTTATCGGAGTTTCACAAACTGATACTTTGAACAGACTGTATAATGTAGACCCATGTACTAGTCATGCTGCAACTTTAGTTCAAGGGCCAATCTGTGTAACCTGCTTCCTGTACCATTGCTTAACTTGACCTCTCAGCAAGATATGCGGAAAGTCATTCCTGTTTCAGCACCCCACGCTTTTACAATTAAATATAATAATTGAAAGCACGTAGTTAGCACTTTAGTCCAGAAATAGAGACAACTTGAACTATCCATACTTAGTTCTTTGTTTTTACCTGCATTTTTAGAAACATGCTTCTCTAGTGTTTTTTTAATTATTAATTTATTTTATACCCTTCAGTCTTTAATAACAAAATAGTTTAAATATTCATATCTTTATTGTAAGTATTCAAATGAACTTACATTCTCTTTATCTTCAGCAGTGGTATGTATAGCATGGTGTTTTATCTGCCAGCTTCAAACAATCTAGCTTTTTAATCTGGAGATCACTTAGTAATCGACTTAGGACCACAGAAATACGGGATCCTAAGTACACCACTGCGGAGTCTACCGTATAACCTTGCATATTGTGCACAATTAATGCCCAGCTGAAAATCACTGGGAATATGCACCTTTTCATCGTAGTATTTTTAACGCTATACTTGGGTGGGAACTGGATTTTTATAGGCTGAATTAGGTGCTCACCATCATTTCTAAAATTTACTTTGATGGACGGTATGTCAGTTTCATACAGTTAATGCGACTAGACAATGTGCGAGATAAATCCGATACTCCCATTTACTATCCTCCTCTCCAAATCAATAAACATTGTGTAAGGCATATCAATATAATTCTATTTACAGTCTTTATGTCCAGATCTATGTTCATTTTACACATGCACTAATTTTAATATTCACACTATTTGATATATTATGGGCTTGTTATAACGGTGAAACCTGATCGTGTTTAAATTTAACTACGTGGCCTTTCTCTCAATTGGAAACACGATGATGATAAAGTATTTCATCATAAAATGTCAGTGCTTATCTTCTGGTCTTATCATCTGACCTTGAAACCTAATCTTGGTCGAAGTTCATTACAAGACTTTTATAAGAAGTCACAACAGCTATGATACGATTTGCAATCATGAAGTTACAGTTCATGTCTTCTGTCTGTATCACAAAAATTTGACAGTACTATATTATTGTAGTGTCATCAGAACTACATACAGCTGATAATTTTTATTACACTATATTTTCATCATCCTTGAAAGATGCTTAAATTAGTTACCTTATAATTCATTACAAAGTAAGTTACGTACAGGTTGGCATAATGAAAGTCTGTTGAAAAGAAAAGAAATGTTCTGGATTCTATCGTACAATTTGTTACTACTAAGAAATTTTCTTAAAGTACTTCTGTTAAATAAAAGGTAATATGGTACGAATAAAAAAGTTGCTATGGAGGTTGATTTTTTTTTTTACTTTCTAACGTGTTCTTTTTTTTTGGGATAATCAAGTTAAGTAAAACACTTTTATCTTTTGATAAGAAAAATGTTTTCTTTTCAAACTAAATGCAATTTCAGCTTTAAAAATGACCAGCAGTGACCATTTGAAAAAATTGTGTTTTCAGCTTCTGACAAAGCCTTCCTGATATTGACTTGTTACGTACGATATGCTAGGCGTATCAAACTAACTCCCCCTGGTGACCACGAAGCTACCTTATCAAGAGGGTGCCGATGGGAGGGGAACTAGGTAATATAAGGCCCGGCAAGCTTCAAAATCGACAGAACGAAGAGAAGACTCGGACAGACAGGCAGAACGAAGAGAAGACTCGGAAAGATAAAAAAAATGGAGAGAAGAAGCGAATTAGATAGACACTTGAGTCAGAGATCGGGCAATTAATCGGGAACACACACGCGTCTTTGCCTGATAAATAAGTATCTTAAATAAAAGTCTTTAAGGTTCCAAGTTTTTGATCGTTCTCGCAAAGCACCTCCTTACCCTTCGGTTTTCCCACGTAACAGTTTTGGTGCTAAGTGTGGGGTTTGGTAAGAGTCAAAATTTTTTTTGCACGCCAAGAAGCACACATAGTGCAGTGCCGCGAGAATACAACGATTAAAAATTGAGGAGCCGAGAAGCCGATCGAAAAGGACAGGGCCAGTCATATTCTGCAAGCGACAGTGACATCAACCCGCAGGAAAACAGGACTAGGATACCAACTGCTGATAATCACAGGATCAAGGATCAAGGAGACAAGCGGTGAGTGCTGAAAAGAGATCATTTTCAAAATCTTATTTCTACTGGTGTGCATATCAACGAGAACGTAAGTCCATTTATAATAAAATTAATTTTATACCTTACTCCCTTGGCAAAAGTGGGAAGGCACTTATTAGGCGAAAATAAGGTCGTAGAAAATTTTTTTTCTGGATTTATATTTATTATTACGTTTACTCCCCGTGTTTGGCATTTTTTTTTTCACTCTTAGAACCCAAAGAGAAATCGTGCAAGACAACAGACTTAAATGGACAGCAGATTAGGAAAATTTGGGCATATCAAACATAAAACAGAGGGAATTTATTAGTAGGCTTCCACAGATATAGAAAATATTCGAAAGTAATAATATTATAATAATAACCCGCATTCATATATACCACTAATTTCATTATTATAATTCTTATTAACAAAAACAGACCACAGATATTCCCAAAATAATATTTCTCCCTATTTATCACTCAACAAAGAAAGGGCACAAAATTAGAGAGAGCTAGTAAAAGACGAACGCTGCTTTTTAATTTTTTTATCTCGCTTGTCACTACTCTTTCCACCCGATTATTGTTAAGCTGCGACACAGGTAATTAAACGCAGCCCCGTTGCTAGGAGAATAAATACACCTTATTAGAACCAAAAAGGAGGATACAATACATAGAAATACATATATAAAAGAGGAAAAAAAAGCATAGTAAAATGAAAGGGAAAAAATGATTTATCTACGCGATATTATCCATGAGACAGAGAGTGATAGCGAAGGCCCAAGTAATAATATGACGGCAGACTTGTATAGGCCAGAGCCCAATAGTAAACAACAAAAGGAAGATATGACGGAACGAATATTGGAATTGGAGCTGGAACCCGAGGAGTGCGAGAAACTAGACGCCCTGGACAAAAAAACAAAAGCGATAGTCATGAGTTTGTTTTCAAAGATAAAAGCAAAACTAAAAAGAGCAGAGGAAGTGAACGCGCCACATGAGTCAAACAGAGAGACCAGCCGAAATCCGTCACCGACGATAAGGGATCAAAGGGATATAATTTGTGACACAAACGCAAACACAGGATGTATAAAAAAAAAAAATGGACCCTCTCCCTGGCGAACGAGTCATCGAGCGAAGCTTAAGAAAAACTAAAGAAATACGTGGAAATCGAAGAAAAAAACAGATATGTTATCAACACAATGGAGCATGTCAGAGAAACAAGAGCAGCTGATTCACGTTACACCCCGTTACGAATATCAAGGCACAAGAAACTCTGGGATGAGAAACTTACATGCTCAACAGCTGTAGGACGGATTAAGAGATATAAACAAAGAACCTGGAAAAATAAAGGAATTCACGTCTATGGTGGCAGAACCACCGTTGACTAACAATTACACATACTGGACCGATTTTAATGAACATAGGAATAGGGACAATATAGCACCAACCATGGGCCTATATACAGAAAATATGCAAGCTACAGTTAGTCATAACCATCCACGCAGACCGCAGAATTAACAACAAAACATTCTGCCCACGCTGAGCCACATGGCAAATAACATCCCGTTCTTCGACGGCGACCCAATCCATCTGCCGCTGATCGAAAGAATGGTAAGAATGACTGCTCAAATGATTGGTCCAGAGTATGAATTATTTTTCCTTGGAACCATTGCAAGCAGACTAAAGGGAAAAGCAGCTGAGCATTTAGTATATTATATAACAGGCTCACGATGCTGCACGATTTGGATCCAAGCTTACTGCCGATTCAAAAGCAGGTCCTAAAGGAAAGCGTGGAGGCAGAAGCAGTGAAACAATTAACATATGGGTTGCACCCAACATACAGGTGCAAAATTACAAGCTTAAATCCAAGGACTATCTGTGAAGCAATCATAGAGGCATTAAAAATAGAGAGTGACCTCAGTCTACGGCACGCAATACCAGTAAGTGCACTGCCTGCATACAATAAGGCAACAACCGAGTGAGGGCCACTAGTAAACCTAGCAAGTAAAGAAGATAACACAACAGAAACCACTAACGGGGCACAAGGGACGGCAGCAAACGGAAAACGCTGTATACATTGCGGCGGCCGAACCGGGCATTCAGTCGAGGAATGCCAAAAATTACTAGCAGTAATCAATAACAGAAAAACTTCGCAAGACAACAAAAGAGAGTAAAAAGGAAATTTTAATTATTGTCAGAGACCAGGACACTATGCGAGAGACTGTCGTTTACGTATGCAAGACATAGAGGAAGAGGAAAGATGGCGAAACGAGGGAAATAACCGACCCGTGAATAATACCTATACCAACAGAAATGCCTATGATTATAGGGGTTAAAATGATAACTTTAATAACAATAATCACAATAATTACAACAGGGGCTTTAATAATGGCCCAGCAGAACAATATAACAGGAATAATAATTATAATTATAGGAATAACAACTACAATAGCACAATTAACAATTAGAATAATAGAAATAACAACTACTATGCCAGGAATGATTACAATAACAGGTTTAATAACTACAACTCTACAGGGAGTAATTATTACACCAACCGCGGCTACAGTGACCAGTATAATAACAACAACAGGAAATCATTCAACCGTTATGGGAACAACTATAAAAATCAAGACAGTAGGGATGGCTATATAAGGACCCAATTAGGCAAGAGCCACCACAGGATAGGGGCCCACAGCATCGAGAAAACAACGCATACGGCTCTGACAATAGGAGGGACGTACCGGCAGCTTTAAACTCGCAAGATGTTCTGCGTGCTCCCCAAACGCTGAGCATGAATTAAAGAAAGAGACGGAGAAAAAAGTGTCCAGCGAAGGAGAATGTATAAGAAAGAGGCCGCAGAAAGCGGAGCAAGAAGTATTGGAGGTAGAAACACACAACAGCCCAAGCAATGATGCAACGCGAGAAACAGAAGAACGTAATAAAGCAAGACTCGAAGATACTCCTACACAGTGGGAAGGCAAACGCACAAGGAAAGGCAGGAGGCCCCGCAAAAAGAGTAATTAGATAAGGGCACTGGACACACACATAGAGAATGACGAACCCAAGCTTTAAGAGGGTGACGAAGTAATAGAGCAGCATTGTAAAATAACTATAAATTTAGAAAAAACCGGGCATAGGCCACTATCGGTCTAGTTACAAGGACCACAGTTAAAAAATCAAAAAGCAACTTTTTATGTAGATACAGGCGCAGAGATTTCGATTATAAAGAGAAATTTTCTTAGCACAGACATGTTGATAGACAGTAGGTATTGAGTAGCTATTATCGGCGTGACTCAAGGAGCACGCAAAACATTGGGCACAGTACCGGCTCAATTGCACGGATTGGAGTGCACATCACATGTTGTCCCCCATGACTTCCCAATTGACGTAGAAGGAAACATAAGGTGGGATACTTTTAAGAGATACCAGGGCCAGATAAGCGCCGCTGAGAATATGATTAAATTTGATGATGTAGAGATACCACTGTTAAAGCCGGAGTGCTTTAAAATACCTGTGAAATCGAAACAAATAATTTATGTGCAAATAAAAAACAGAAATAAATTAGAAAATGGTTGGATACCCCTCCAATAGATGGAGGAAGGAATATTATTTGGAAATTTTATTACCAGAAATATAAATAGTAAAATAGTCGCAGAATGTATTAATGTGACTGACAAAATAAAATACGTGTCTGTTCCGGAAGTAGAGATGCTAAAGTACGAGAAAATCTATCGAAAACACTCAAAAAACTGTGAAGGGGACAATGTTGAAAGCTTGGGGAAAGCAGTTATAAGATTATTTAATGAAGAAATAAGGAATGATAAAGAAGAAACGGAAATTTTTTTTAAAGACAAAGAGGAGACAGAGATACAGAAACGGGTGTATAAGATAATGCAACTCGTAGACACAGCCGGTTGCAACCATGAAAAAATAGAACATGTAAGAAGACTGATCGAGTCAAACCCTCATGTATTTGGCCTCGACGGTGAGCCTCTCAAGGCAACACACCTGATAAAACACCGAATTATAACGACGTCGGATAAACCCATCGTAGCGAAAAGATTTAGATATCCACCAGCACTAAGGGATCAAATGAAAGTTGAAATTAAAATAATGCTCGAACAAGGAATAATTGAACCCTCCACCTCCCCGTATAACTCAAATACATGGATAGTGGCAAAACAACCGTGGCCAAACAATGAAAAAAGAGTAAGAGTAGTCATGGACTTTCGACTACTAAACGAAGTCACAGAAGGGTCATGTTACCCACTACCGTTTCAGAGTGACATTTTAGAGAATCTAGCATCAGCACGTTACATCACGGTAGTGGACCTTAAATCAGGATTTTTTCAAGTAGAAATACATAAAGATGATGCACATAAAATCGCATTTCCAGGCTCAGATGGGCACTACCAATACAAAAGGATCCCTATGAGGTGCAAGGACTCACCAAACACATTTCTAAGGGCTATCGCACTAGCACTAGCAGGATTACAAGGCCATGAATTAGAAGTTTATCTCGCCGACATAATGGTATTAGCCCCTGACCTTGAGGAACATGGAAAACGATTCACGAAACTGTTAAAACAGCTAGCAGCTAAAAATCTCACGATCGAACCAAAAAAATGTCAATTCTTGAAAAAAGAAGCGATAGTGCTCGGTCACATCATAGGCAACGGACAGATAATGACTGACCCAAAGAAACTTGAGGCAGCTAGAAATTACCCTCAACCAACAAATGCAAAAAAGATAAAGCAATTTCTAGAATTCGTAGGCTATTACAGACGATTCATCAAAAATTATGCACGAATTGCCCAACTCCTATCAAATCTCTTAAAAACGGGCACGAAATTCGAATGGGGCGATCAGCAGGAGCAGGCATTTAAAACTCTTGTTGATACATTGTGCAGTGGACCTGTACTCATCGCCCCAGAATTAGAAAAACCTTTTATCGTCACGACGGATGCATCAGATTACGCAATCGGAGCGATCCTTGGTCAGAGAGAAATCGGAAAAGATGGACCGTGTGAGTACGCGTCCCGCTGCCTTAAAGGGAGCAAACTACGCTCCCCGACATACGATAAGGAATTACTGGCGATCGTATTTGCAAAAGAGCAATTTAGACCATATCTATATGGACGCAAGTTTACGGTGGTCACAGACCACGAGCAGCTTAAACACTTTTACTTGTCTAAGAAACCAGACATTCGTTTCAACAAGCTCAAAGCGGAACTAAGAGGATATGAGTTTGAAGTTATATACCGTCCGGGCATAAATAACAGACCACCCGACGCATTATCGCGTAACCCAATACTACAGGAGGGAGAACAGAATCCTGAACGGCCATGCCAAGAGCTATATCAACTGGCAGACGAACAAGAGAAAGAAGGACTGGCTGATAGCGATAGACCTCCGGCCCGCATTTTTAAGACACGGGCGACACGTAATAAGCGCATTCAAGGGAACACAAAAAAAGGAAAAATTACCTATCTGGATTCAGAAGATTCAGATGGAAAAGTACAGAAAAAAAAAAAAAAATTTTGGTGGATGGGATGGAAATATGCGCAATATAAGAAAAGACGGCCAAGCTGACGGCGACGGAGACTTGAAATCCGAGGGAAAAGTGGAAATAAACGAAAATTTAAGCAAGATGAGGAAAACCGTGAAAAGACGAGGTCGCCCAAGGAAGAACATTATATTTAACAATTTAAAAACGGAAACAGACACGGAAGCAACAGACAAAATTATTTCGCAAGGGCCGATAAACGACAAATTAGCCTATATGCGAAGGGAGGACTAAATGCAACAAGGAATACAATCGACGAGCACACCAGCCATCGAAAAAAACAAAATTGGATCAAAAGAACGGAAAACTCGTAAGCGTCAATTAGACACACTTACGAGGAAGCAAGCACCATTCTCTATCATAGAACACAACGAAAGTCCGTCAGGAGATATTATAATTGCAAACTGGGGGACACCAATAATAACAAATGATGATTCAGAAAACCATAGTCCAAGACTTGATGATTGGGGTCGGGAGCTGATACAAGCAAGCCTAGCAGCCGAAACGGCGGAGAAAAAAAGAGGCAAAAAAGATGCAAGCAATATCCGAAAGCTGACGAAAACAGACAAAACAGCAGAAAAGACCGAGATCACGGAGAAAGGCGCGTTTTCGAAAGCAGGGAGGTCGAAGTGATGAAGAGAGCCGACCAAGCACGAAGCGAACCAAAGGAAAAAGAGAGCGAAGAGGAGCTATCACGGGACGAGCATACGATGAATAGGCTACTTACCGACAGCGACAACATGTATAATAATACTGAAGGGGTAAACGGCGCGATCCGACATGACGCACACCTTTATGACCTAATAGACGGCCTTGGTGACGGATTTTGGGCAAAAGTCCTAATTGACGTTAAAAAACAAGCAGTTAAAGGTAAACAAGGATTAAGAATATACCTATGGAAAGATGAAAACGACAGAGTAGAAAAATTAGAAAGTTCAATGGACAGTAAAAACCAAAATACAAATGAGAACATGAAAATCAGGGATGATTCGCCACCAACAAATGAGTTAAGGGAAAATTATGCAACATCGGTCGAAATGAGCGAAGGAGAAGATTGGGAGACTCGTAAATGTGGGGATTCTTGCGCAGAGCCGAATAAGAGGCTCACGTTAGTCGATGTACCCCGGGACGGAAGCTGTCTTCTTCATTGCCTCATACTTTTATACGGATTGGAAATGTCACAGGACAGACTGAGAAAAAAGCTCCTTAGCTCGGAATGGATAAATAAATGTAAAGACCCAAAGAGCACAAAAAATATCTTAAAGGAGAGCCACGCGTTTGGGGACGGGGAGTGCGCCTTTGTATTTTCTCAAATACATAAAGTAAACATATGCATCTACTTTCAATTATCAAGAGAAAGAACAATCTTTCAACATTTTATAGGGAAATAAGAAGAAACATTTAATCACATACGCCTCAAAAATGATCATTATCAGGCTTTGATAGAATACGATGGAGGCAGCCATCTGACAACAGACCACAAAGAGAATAGTGAAAAGGGCTAAGCTGGCGGGAAAGATTTGAACGATGCTAGAGTCAGCACTAGTGAGCAGGGCAATAGCGAAGAAGGACACGAAACAAGAGATAGTGATGTAAGACGTATGAGCAACGGGGAGAGCTCCAATGATGAGTCAGGAAAAGGAGAGAGACAGACGAGTAGTGAAAATTTCGCACAAAAAGAGGAAGAGAGCGCAACAGAGAAGGTGCCCGAGGACAGGGATACACCACCACCCAACCCTCCACCACCACCTGATTCCGACAGCACATCGACAATAGCCTCGGAAAACGAAGAAAAGAGCAGGGGACTCAACCAAGCTCTAGTCGAGGGAAGCAAAAGCGATCCTAAGGAGGCGAGTGATCTTAAGAACTTAAGTGCGCTAGAAAAATAAAGGGTATGCAGAACCCGACTACCGCGTAATAAGCCACCATGGGTCCCAGGCAAAGAATCAAACCCCCCTCCATTTCAAAAAGTAAAAAAAGTAGAAGATCACCCCTTCAGATACCTAGACAATCTAGCCTTCTGTACAGTGGTGAAAAACGTCTTGGATACAGAGATAATTGACGCGCTCTACGAGCAGGGATACATTAATCCAATAATGATGAGACCCGAAGTGAGGGCGTTCGGAATTGCCATGCTTTCTAGAAAAAGGAAAGTATCGGTCATGCGCATGTACGTGAAAAAACACTTTGATGACAGGGCGTTAAGGACAGATATCAAGATATGCTTAAAATCATTCCAGGGATTAGTGAGAAGCAATAGTTTAAAAAACATTAGAATAATAAGGGACCTCGCGATTCTAGACATAAACCAATGGATGTATTTGATCAAGCAGCTAGAGGAAATTTTCAAGAAAATGGATATTATAATTACTTTGTACACAAACACGCTTGTTGTGCCACCGGTAGATCAACGATTTCAAGTTATTAAAGAGTACCATGAGTCAACGGTGGGAGGACATAGAGGGATCAACAAAACTTATAATAGAATAGCAAAGGATTTTTACTGGAGAAACATGAGACCCGAAGTTAGGCAATTTGTGGCGGGATGCAAATCGTGTGAAACGAAAAAACTGGTGAGAGTAAAAATCAAACAGGCGATGCTTATTACTGTCACACCGAGCAGACCATTTTAGAAAATTTCAATAGATTTTTATGGACCAATAAATAAACTTTTAGACCATGGTAATACGCATTTATTGTCAATCCAGGACTGGCTGACAAAATACGTAGTATTAGCGCCGGTACAGCGAGCAACAGCGCAAGAGACGGTAAAAGCTCTCTTAAACTACTTTATGGCATATTTTAGAGCCCCAGAAAAATTATTATCAGACAGGGGGATACACTTTATGAACAGAACAATGGAAGAGTTCGCAAGATTGTTCAAAATCGATAAAATCGGCCGCTTAGCATTCCACCCACAGAGTAATGGAGCAATAGAAAGGATGCACATGTGCTATGCAAGTGTCTCAAAGCGTACGTCAACAAAAACGAAAAATGGGATGAATTAGTACCTTTATGCATGCTCGCATATAATACATCCGAGCATAAGAGCACGGCGTACACTCCGTACGAGTTACTCTTCGGACAGAGAGCACGTATCCCCTCGAGCTTTAAACGGGTAGAAACAGATCAAACGTATAGCAAATACTTTGAGCAAGTCACAGATACCCTTACACGAATGCGAACAATAGCAGCGCTAAAACAGGTACAAAGCAAGTATAGATCCAAATATTACTACGACAGGAAACTTAACGAAAAATTTTTTATGGAAGGAGAAATGGCATACATATTAAAAGAGCCGTCAAAAGGGAAATATAATTGCCAGTACGAAGGCCCATACGAAATAACAGGGATTAATTATAAGAGTCATGATGTAAAGTTGCAGAGGAATGACGAAGTAAGAGTGGTGCATGTCAACAAAATTAAGAAAGCATGCGTCTTAAAAATTTAACACGAGGATGATAAGGAGAGAGTCTGAATTGGAGAGATATGGTGCGAAAAAAGAAGGAAGTAAAGAAAACCAAGCGGACTCAACAGTAAGCGTGACTCACGCAGTCGCCGAAGCCCATACGCATGTTTAACACAGGAACATAGCTTCAGGGTTGGGACTCAAGCGATGCAGGCTCACGTGAGTACCTACAGCAAATACACAATTTTAGGGTTGGAGCATCAGCATGTATAAAATATTTAGTGGAAACCAACATTTAAAATAATTAGGGTTCGCCAAAATTTTCGCGGCCCCCGGACGCGCCGCAAACTAGATATTCACATACGTTAGACTTAGATTTGCAAAAAAAAAAAAAAACAACTATAATAGGAAGGTACGCATAAAGGAAGCATTAATAATACTAATCAATTATAATTTAATGTAACGTGAATGAAAAAGAGCAAAGCGAATGTGGGGCGCGTGTGGCACTCTTTAGTGAGTAGACGTACTCAATAGGAGTAGAATTAACTCACAGGCCAAATGTACAAATTATGGATGGTAAAGACAAATAAAAAGGAAAAAACAGACTAATAAGCTGACATATACTCGTAAATTAAAATAATTTTATTCTTGATTACCCGATTGCCTTCGTTATTGTGAAAAAAAAAAATTATATATGAAAATAATAAAAATTTTAGCAATCGTTGTTAGGTAGAGAGGAGCATGGACGAATGATAAAAAAATAAATAAAACAATTTCAGGAAAAAAAAACTTTTTTTTGTAAAGGCCTACGAACCTACGTCGAGTATAAGAGATTAAACCTCCTCTTCTTACTTCCTGCTATTGTTCTCCATTAGAAACAATCTCACTCCTACCATTATGATATACTGATAACCACAACACCTGAAACGCCACACATAATCGTAACGGGATATAGAATTGACTACCATTCTAAATTAACAAATAGCCCATTCGTCAAACTGTCCACCTCAAAGTTAGCATGATTTTGCAAAAACTACATGGACCAGTACTTAATTGTTTATAAAAGGGAGACTAAAAATAATGCACCCAGATCACCGCTCGACGATCGAGAGGAATAATCAACCACACCCAGTGTGCAGCAGTGTTTCTGATAACTTGGCCATCAAAGGACAACGTTACTAGGCCACCCTCATTCAAACAGGGTCGTCGATATTGGAGAGAAGGCATAGGAATCTACAACCCACATGCTTAACCTAAAAGAAATAAAAGACGCTTGCAATCAAATAAGCTGTCACTTACATAACGACATTGCACATCAGTATAAGCGAACTGCTCCTGCTTTTGCAAAAAAGAAAAAGAATGAAATTGCATCTATAAGGACCACACACGGAGGTTCTACTGGCGCAAAAAGTAAAAAATCATGCTGTGACACAAGTAGAGTTGAAGCTCAGCTTTGAGAACTCAGTTGCCACGCAAACATCTTAAAAAGTACACTTTCTCTTGACATAAGAGAGGAAAAATGAAAGCTTTGTTGTTGTACAGAAAAAAAAAAAAAAAAAAAAATATCGAAAAAGCAGTGAACTAAATCAGCACATACGTCTACGGCGTCGAGAATGGTAGTTGACAAAAAATATACCCTTAAAAATCCTTTCCTAAATCTAACCCCATAAGAAAAGAGATTGGAGGAGTATGAGGGAAAATTAAATTGAAAAAAATGTATGGATGAAAAATATTAGAAATATGTACGATTCAGGTTAAAACTTCACTGCTGGAAAATGATTTTTTTTCACTCACACCTCCAAGCTTGTCTCAACCAAAAAAAAATACTAGTGAAATGTAAGGCTACCAATTGTCAAACTATTTGACTCTACAGTGTTCTTGAATATGTTATATGACCCCTCAGGCAAAATGGAGCGCATAATTTTGTATCCGCCTATTCACAAACTCAATAAGCGACTTATATGCGTACGTAGAGCCAATGCGAAATAAAAGATAACGTAATGAAACATATTTACTATGGAGAATTTTTTTAACCAAGAGAAAAATATCCACATTGACAAAGACACTAAAATAAATTACGATAGTTATACAAAAAAAGTAAAGAAAGAGGAATAAAAGATATACGTTTATTATTATATACTTTATATGTGAGGAGAGAGCCACACTCGCAGCTCAACGCTAACCAAATAAAGGGGAAACATAAGAGAAAGGGTAAGGTACAAACGTTGATACATTCAAATAAATACCTATAGATGAAGTTTAAGTAGTGTTGGGACAAGTATTTACCACAAAAATCAGGGTTGTCAACTAATAGCTAACAGCTTTATATATTACAGGATTAATGAATTCGGCATGGGGCTTCTTTTTCTTATATAAAAGTGCCTTCTCCATCGGGGGGGCCCTACTACTGATATGTTATAGAATGTTCACAGGAAAACAAAAGGTTCAAGAAGAAGCACGAGAATTGGCAGTAATTCAAACCCCACCGACAGTAGAACTCAGAGCAGAAAGGTGACTGCGATCCTCTAGACGGATACTAGAATTGTCGGTGACCGTGATACAAAATTAAAATTCGTGAGCCTCGGGGATGAGCGCCGGGAGTCGCTCGACTATATCGGAGGGCGCAGTCCGAAGGATGAAACTATTAAACTAGGAAAGAATTTTTTTTTAAGTATGTAGTGTCGAAAAAATCACTGTAAGTCAAAAAAAAAAAAAAAAAAAAAAAAAAAAAAAAAAAAAAAAAAAAAAAAAAAAAAAA
>NW_019384219.1:771615-793547 GCF_000648655.2 Copidosoma floridanum
AAGCAAAATCAGTTAATTACCATTTTACTTTGTACTGACGAACATACAGCCTGCTTTATAAAAATTGTTTTTTTTTTTTTTTAAGTTTTGACACATTTTTTTTTTATTGCCAATTCTACCCATGTCTGTATATTTTTAAGTGATATATTAAATTTAGAAGGAGATTTTCCTAAAAATTTGGAGCAAGATTTAATTGAAGGTATTTTTTTTGCTGATATATACTTATCAAATGCTGCATAGACATAGCTTGGAATGTGATTTCTGAGAGGTACTTCAGGTTTTTCTTTATTTTTACTTCTCTCTGTGTGTATCCAAGTCCTGATTTGTGGTTCGGTTCTTACACGCAAAGATTCATCTTTAGCCTGCTTTATAAAAACGTTAATTTTCTTGGCGGACGGAACTTTCTGGTTGACGTCAAGAGCATTTGGAAAGTATGCCAGTAATTTATTAATTGATACTTGAGTCTATAAAACCTTTTTATGAGTTGTTACTGCTGGAGTTGTTTTCCCTGGAGAAAAATGTTATCACGCATAACAATTTCAGTATTTAAATAAAGTCTATGTTTTAATTTTTCAATTAACTAATTAATATATTCAGTACTTCTGGTTGAACATTATTAAATCTTCATATTTTAAATGATGTATGAAGGGTGGCGAATATGCTAAATAGGAGGTAAAATTGACTCTGCCTAAGACTTTCGTCAGATCTAGAGATTTTTTATATTTATTATGTATTAATCAATAAGATTTAATTTTTACATTATTTCCAAAATAAGTCATGGATTTTTAAATCTTACTATAATATTAAAAGATGAAAAAAAGCAAAATTAGTTCATCACCATTTTACTTTGTACTGACGAACAAACAGCCTGCTATCTAAAAATTGTTGTTTTTTTGTTCGTTAAAAATAGATATTCTCGATGAGTACCGACAATAGTAAGATTTCTAAATAAACAAAGAATATATATTTAGTGTATCGAACCAATTATTCAAGAAACTTAAAATTATATATCCCTACGCGTTTATAAGGGTGGCGACTACCTTAAAACTTTCGTCAGCTCTAGAGATTTGCTATATTTATTATTTATAAATCAATGAGACTTAATTGTCACATTATTTCTCAAATAAGTCATGGATTTATAAATCCTACTACAATATGAAAAAATTAAAAATAAGCTAAAAATCAGTTAATTAATATTTTACTTTGTACTGACGAACATGTATCCATCAATAAGATTTAATTTTTACATTATTTTCAAAATAAGTCATGGATTTTTAAATCTTACTATAATATTAAAAGATGAAAAAAAGCAATATAAGTTCATCACCATTTGACTTTGTACTGACGAACAAGCAGCCTGCTATCTAAAAATTGTTATTATTTTGTCCGTTGAAAATAGATATTCTCGACGAGTACCGACAATGGTAAGATTTCTAAATAAACAAAGAATATATATTTAGTGTATCTAACCAATTATTTAGAAATCTTAAAATNAAGATAAAATGCTTAAGTAAACTAGACTTGCACATAAATAGTTTTTTTTACCTGAAAAAGATTTGTTGTTTTGTTTTTTTCTTAAGCCTTGAGTTTAAGTAACTTCATAAGAAGAATTTGTCTTATTTGGAGAATAAAAATGGTCCGATAAATCATTAGGTTCTTCGTCAATCTCTTCCACTTGATCCTTTTGGCCTTGCTCTTGTGATAGAGCTAGCTTTTTGTTCTTAGGAGTCTGGGCTTCTTTCACAATAGAGGCAGTTTGTAAATCTCTTTTAAATACTGATGTACGGTAACTTCTCTTATGAATATTTTTGGTATGTCTAAAGTAGCCTGAAACTTTTTTAACGGTTTGATCATCTGAACCTTTTTCTATTATTTTTGTGGCTACTTGCTTTCTGAAAAGCGTTCCTCTTAAGGTTTTTGGATCCTTGGCTCCACAAATATCGGAAAATTTGGTCATGAGATTGCATGCTGACACAAAAGAGAACTTTGTTCCAGGGATATCATGGATATTGGCAAAAATCAATGGATTGCTATTAGAAATTTTAGCTAGACCTCTATTCTTTATAAGTAGTTCTAAATAACTATGTTCTTTCTTCTGAAAAACAATGGGAACAGGTTTGGTACGTTTACCACGAACTTCGACTCGACAATCACTTCCGTTAGTTTCTAACGTTTTTAAGTCTTCAAACGTTAACTTTTGAATTTCATTTGCACGCCTACAATTTGAAACTTGTAAGTGTGAAATCAAAGCGTTCCTCAACCTTACGTAGTTTTTATCTGTATAACTAGAGCCCAAATCGTTATAAGCTTCTGTCATTTCTCTTTCTAAATATTATTTTAGAATTTGTATATCCTCTGCAGAGGGTGATTTTACTTTCTTAGCTCTTTGGTAAGCTGCTTGTGTTTCAGCAATAGTATTGCCAATAGTCGTATGCCATAATCTGACCAATTTTTTCATGAAAGCATCTACTTCCTCTCTTTTTTCTTCATGTTTAGAGCCGATCATAACGTGATAGATACTAGCTATACACTAAGTTAGATTAAACATATCGTTTGCTGTAGACACTGAAGTAAGTCTTTTTGTAATCGGATCTGGCTTACCCATCAACTTGACGCAAATAATAAACTGATCGTATAAGTCTTCGTGAAAAATATCACTGATATGCTCGATATTTTCGTTAATTAATTTTATTAGCGTCTTTAAACGAGCAAGCCTTCGTAATGATACTAGAGTTCTTGAGCGCTGGTGTTGTACGGTTTCAGTTTTTGAAGCTTCTGCGTTTAGCCACAGGAAAAGAGCATGATCATATCTGAGTTCATTCAGCAAATCAGAATCTCTTATTTTTGAAATAATTTTTATTTATTCCTCAGAGGCAACCTTATGATAGTCTCCAATGGTAGCTCTAGAATTAGATTTAACGCAACGTTTATTTTTGTGGGATAAGCCCGTACATTTATTTACATGTTGGTGAATCGACTTTAAAGACAAAGCCTTAAAACATTTACAGCAAGTTCCATAATCTGCTACAGTTTTTATTAATTCCGATGTAGGTCTTCTTGACACTATGTAATCAGAAACGTTTTCTGCTTGCAAATTATTTAAATAATTCACTTTGTTTCTCAACTCATCTAAAATACGTTGCCTTTTTTGTTGACACTTTTTTAACTTATCTCCCTTTTTACATTCAATTTTAGGTATATCAATCAATTGTTTTACTAACTTTTCATTCGAATGTTAATTTTCATAGTGCTCAGCAAATTTAGAATAATAAATTTTTATTTGATCTTTAACGCCAGGTGATTCTGTATTTTCACGTTTTTTAAAACAGTAGTAACATACGTATTTTTTGACACCTTCTGTACTATTTTTTAAAACTTTAAATTTTTTATTTTTTAGTACTGGTCCTACTGAATTGATGTTTATGGATAAGTCTAAGCTACTGTTTCCAGTACTATTTTCAACTGTAACTTGATTATTAGATGAATTGTTTACAGCTGGGTCATTTGCAGCTTGCAAATCAGCTAGATCTTGCGTAGCTGCATCTTGCAAAGCTGGGTTATTCGCTACTTGCAGATCAGCTAGATCTTCTATAGCTGCATTATTAAAATCACATAGTAAATTAAAATCACTGCAGGTACTAGCGGAATCCTCGCTAGTACTTGATTCATGAGCTGCATCAGTAGGTTCATATTCAGAACCACTAGTGAAGTCCTCTGATTCTGTACCAGATATTTTAGAATTTTGAAGTACAACTAAAACATATAAATATAATTTTACAGAAAATAAAAATTGAATGGATTTGTTTTGTTAACAAAATCAGTCAAAATGAAATATTTATCGATTTAAGCAGTTACCGAATTTCTTAGCCTGTTTTTTACGTAAGACTCTCTTACTTATGTCTGGTGATTCTAATTTTCTTTTTGTATTAAGACCATAGTTTTTTTTTACAAACAGTCTTCTTTTTTTTTTAAAAACGTGACTATCTGCAAATTTTTGATAGATTTTTTTATTCGAATCATCGGGCACACTCTCTTGCGTAGCTGGATCTTGCATAGCTGGATTATTCTCTACTTGTGGATCAGCTGTATATTGTATAGCTGGATTATTTGCAGACTGAAAATCAGCTAGATTTTGCAAAGCTGGGTTATTCGCTGCTTGCAGGTAAGCTTGATCTTTTGTAGCTACATTATTTAAATCACATAGTAAATTTAAATTACTGGAGGTACTAGTGGAATCCTTGTTAATACTTGATTCATGAACTGCATCAACATGATCACATTCAGAACCACTTGTGACGTCCTCTGATTCTGTACCAGATATTTTAGAATTTTGAAGTACATATAAAACATAGAAATATAATTTCACAGAAAATGAGAATTTAATAGATTTTATTTGTTAAAAAGATCAGTAAATATAAAATATTTACTGTTCTAAGCAATTACCAAATTTTTTAGCCTGACATTTACGTAAGACTTTCTTACTTATATCTGGTGATTCTAACTTTCTTTTTTTATTAAGACTACAATTTTTGTTTACCAACAATTTTTTTTTTTTATTTGAAATATGACTAGCTGCAACTTCTTCAAAGATTTTATTATTCAGGTCATCGGGCACACTCTCTTCAAATCTCACTGTTATAAGAGAACTTTTACTGTGATCTTTTTTTTTTTTATTTGAAACATGTCTGTCTGCACCTACTTTTATGTTTTTTTTATTCGGATGGATGGACACACTCTCTTCAAATCTCACTGTAATAAAAGAACTTTTACTACGATCATTTTCAGTGCCCTTGGATATATCCAATAAGTCTGCACCTACTTCAACATGTTCTGAATTTTTGAAAATTATAAAATTACATAATACAAGCAAACACAGTTATTGTTGTAATAAAAATAAATAAATAAATGTTTAAGGAACCTTTCTTTTCTCTCTTGTCATCACAATTAATAGTTTCAGCAATTTTATTTTTTTTTAAGTCATAGTGTGTCACTTTTAATTGATACTCATCAACATTTGATGTTTCAGAAAAAGTGGAAAAATTAGAGTCAGACATACAGTCATTTTGAGAAACAGAGCTGCTTAAATCTGATTCAGAACAATCTGAAAATTACAGTGAGGCGAAATAAAAAAAAAATTTATTTTAAGTATAAAAAGAGAGTGTTTAGGAAATCAACACTTTCGCATACGCGAGATCTCACTCATCGAAAAACCAAGACATCGGAAAATATACGCGAAGTTTGTTTTTCAATGAGTAGGATTTCGCGAACGTGAAAGAATTGGCTTCCTAGACAGACTCAAAAATAACCATCGTATCTTACCTGGATCCATCGTGGAAATTTTAAAAAACTATTCCTTATTTTATAGCCAAATTAAAATATTTTTCGAATAACCCAATTTATCATCATTCATTCAGATAAAAGAAACGAAAGCTTATAAGATTCTTTTTGTATGATTTTTTGGTATAAGTTACAGGGTGGACAAGTGATAGAAAAATGAATGATTAGGGTGCTAACGAGGGGCATATTATGCGATAGGCTTGAGCACCACAGGGGCCAGGAACATAGAGTAGCATGGATGCTAGTATACCTAGCATATACTCCACCTCCGTACACGTGCAAAAGTTATACCAGTGCATAGGGTACTTTTTTTCACGATAGGTTGATTGGTCCATCGGTCCAATTTCTCAAAAAAGTATACCTATGCTCACTATGTATACAGCTATACACTCTAGAGGAATCGGATCGACCGACCGACCGACCGACCGACAGTTCAAAAAACGTACCCATAATAAACGTAACCATACACGTATACAAATATAGACTTCTCGTTCTTATGTACAGCGCTGAAGCATAAGTAGAAGGAGACTCAACATCAAACGTGGGTATCTGTCTCTCTCGGCTGAGCGAACTCCGTAAACGACTTGCAAATTATAATGTACAAAAAATACCTAAAATTGCGGAATCGTTAGCAATCATTTTGCAAAAAATTGTCGAACCCACTGGTTTTTTGTAAGAAAATAAAAACCAAATCGTCTAGCGAGAGACTTAATAAGTGCACTGTATGGCTCAAGTGCATCGTATACAGCTAATTGAAAAAATTGTCATGTGCAATGCAATTATCAATAATGAGAAATAACTACTCTATTGCAAAAGTTGTAGAAACATCTAGAAAAAAATTATTAAGCCACGGCAAGTGTATATGTAGCGCCATCCCCGGACCGAAGCTCAAATAAGCTTATACCACAGTAGCGCTGCGCAATATGCGGATTTGTAAAATTGCGGAGAAATACCAAGTACCAACGTGCCAAATGAAGATAAAGATATATAAGTATATAAGTAGAAATAAGATAATTAAACATACTAGATATAAGAAGGGTCTATTCTGCTACTCATATTTGTATATACTGTGTGAAATTCATCTTTTAAAGTTTAAGAGACTAGGTTCGTTCAAACTCCCTTCAGTCCTGGTTCGGTTCAGTTTGGTTTGATGTGGTCGGTTCTGGAACCAAAAAACATAAAAAACACGCGTTCATAAGAGCTGTTGGTCCGAGAATTAAAACTCCAAGGAGTCTGAACGTATGTTTCAGTATCAATTTCTAACAACTTTTTGGCAACTTAAACATGACATACGTTATTATAAGACAAGGTACAGTTATCGGTAAGTTGTCAGAGCCAGAAAGTGCCTCTAGTTATTAGGTGGAAGGCGTTTGTGTTATCGATTAACATCTTACTATTTAAAAGTGTGGCCAGTAAGCTCCCTGGGTCATCGGGTGATAGGCGTTTGTGTTGTTATTAAATAATTTTTTATTTAAAGTGGCTCATCACCCATGTACTATCTGTATATGTGATATTAAACTATCATACCTGAAAACGTTCAGTAGCAGGTTTAATATGTTTACCTATAGATACGAATCCACTTGTTTTCGTTCTGAGGTTAGCTTCCAGTTTCAGACTTTCAACATTTCATATGTTTTTTTTTTCGATCGGCAAACTTAGACTTTTGCGATTTTATTAGAAAAAAGATTATTTAAACAACCTGCTATTAGTTTTAGTAGTAGACTTTTAGCCTAAAAAAGCCAAAACTTTTGGTGAAATAATTAAAATGCCTCATAAGACCAATGCTAAAATTTCGAATTTCTAATGTACTTTTTTTTCAATTTTGATTGGCAACATGCTCTAAAATTTGAACTGTACATCCGTTGAGTAATACTTGACTATAAATTTTAATTTGGTTGCAATGGCTCGACTTTCAAAAAGGTAAGGTGCCACCTTAATTAGTTTCACAACTTTTACTAAACCTAAACACAACTATATACTGCAGGGTACCATGCCAAGCCCAACTTAGTATAGGGTTGGAAAAGGTACAACAAAAGTCAACTCTCATTTTTTGAATCGATTTAAAATTTTTCGATTTTCGACTTGAAGAAATGTCAGCTTGATTCTCAGAAGTCGATTCGTTTAAGTAAATGATTGGCCTTCGACTAAAGTCAGAATCGACTTTTCCAACCCTAATTTAGTATAATATTTAACCACGTACGATTCCATCTCTCCATTCTTCGTTTCACCTCATTATCTCACTGTTTTTCTTTCTCTGTCTAGTTATCTACCTGCTTATTATACGTTTGGGGAATTTCTGATTAAAGGCTTGAATAACATTCAAACCACCTTATTAACAACTCATGCGATTGAATATAAAAAACCAATAGAGGTCTAAACATTCGTCTCGAGCTTCGTAAAGTACACAAAATTAATGTTAGTTATAACAATGAGAGACTGCACGCCGTTTTCCGGGCCTAAGGCTTGTGTCATTGAAATTTTGGTACTTTGAGGAGTTGAAACTCCTCAAAGTGCCAAAACAGACATAGATAGTCGGAAAGTATCATAGATAGTGAAAAGTAAAATTCACCCATATAAATTGAGTCTGAGGATCCTATCTAGGTCTATTTTAGCTGTATCTATAAATTCCGTAAAACTCCTTGAACTGCCCAATACGCATTTATATATATATATAGTCANTACTATCGTTATATGTATATATAGATATAGATAAAAGAGCTTCATTTCTACTGCTTTTATTAAAATTTATTAAAAATGACTGTATTTCAACATAACATAAAGTAAAAGCAAGGAAAATCGTAAGCTTATTATGAATAACACACTTTTCAGGTTAATTTTTCAGAAAGTCCCTTTACAATCTCATATAAAAGTATTGAAATTTGTATAAATACGAACTTAATTTTTGCTAAAACAAGCACAATTATCGATACTAGAAAAACATAATAACAAAAAAGTTATTTTGAAAATCATTTAAAGCAAAAAAATACAAAGAAAGCCTAAGCTGAAGCTAAGAAATTAATTTTTTTAAATGGTGACCGTAAAACGAAACAGTTTGAGGGACGGGTTCCGAGAATAGCTGTTTTACAGTAGTTAAGGTAGTTCTTTTGTGACTCCTTAGTCAGAAGTGTGACTATTAAGTTGATATTTATTATGACTGCTAAGGTTCCAGATGTTTATTAGTGAAAAATATTTATTTAGTCTAATTAAGTAAGGATATAAGACCTTATATCATTAAGTTTGAGTTAAAACTTCTCAGGAATAATTATGTAAAATTTGTGCTATACCTTAAAATACTAGCAGTTGATGCTAAGTTTTGTTTCAAGCATAGGAAGCAAAAATGTATCATTGTATTATTATTTTTACAGCTTATAGGTTCATGAACATATTTTGTGCTGGCAGTACGCTTAAAATTGCGTAAGCTTCATCGTGTCAATTTTTTTCTTACTTATGTTCAGTCAATTAACAACTGAGCTACAACTTTTAGTAAAGAAATGCCTAGTTACCACAAGAGCACATGTAAAGAATTCTTTTACGTTTATTATATTCTGGTGATTGTTTTCATCAGCCCATTTTAAAATTTTAAGGGGTTGTGTATTGTAACTTACAAATTATTTCTGACATTTTCATTTCATATATCAAAGAACGTTGTAATAATTTAACATGTTACCTAATTATTTAATGCGAAGGTTTTTTAAAGATAAAATAGGGATAATGCTGTAAAATAGTTTTTATTGGAGTAGACATAAATTATTAATAGTTACATGGCATGGTAATCAGATCGTAAATGAGTCTCAGAAATGTAAATAGTAAACATCTTGGTACAAATGTTACCCATTTTCTAAAATTCAAACAGCCCTTAAAGTATTTTAGAGCTGATGATCATTCAGCTGATTCTTAAACAGATTGCCAAAAAAAGCTCATTCTTTTTGCAGAGAGAGTAAGTACTGGTGATTGTCTTTTGCCCTTGACAAATAGACATGGCTTATAAAAGATAAGAATTTTCTAAAGATATTTACATCCAGAAGATAAAATGTAAACGTCTTTCACATACAACATATATCAGAGAATTCGCTATAAAGTGTAAGGAAATTAGTTTTTCATGTTATTTTCACTAAGAGAAAACAGTCATGTAGCTTTTCCAATCATAGAAGTCTAGAAATGCATATAAGTTACTACTAAATAGTGTTTTAAGGCAACTTATTTCCAGAGCATATAATCAGAAGACACACATGCTATCTTATTTTCTTACGTCTTGTTAATGTCTCACTAGTACTATGCACTATTTTTTTAATGACTTATACAACAGAATAGCACAGTCTTAAGCTACGGTTGATTATAAAAATAATTGTATGATTTACGTCTGCATTACGCAGATGCCTTCTTCAAAGACCAGCAAAGTTTTCAATTTTAAATTTTGTTTGAACCAGGAAATAGGGCCATTATTTACTGAAGACACTAAGTGAAGAGTTTCTGTCCGTTTTTATTACTTTTTCTATCATTCTGATAAGTGGCAGATTAGCTCGTGGTAAATGTAGTTTGACTTGTAACTTAAGCTAAAATGAAAAATTATGTGTATTTCTTCAAGCATTGGATGACTAGATCAAATGAATCATTTTCTAATATTTTAAATTTAGAAGGACAATCAACATTTTGAATAAAAGGTGTATTAGTTTCAAAAAGTAATTTTACTTTTTAAAAAGTAATTTTCATGTAAAGTATTTTTACTTCTAATCGTTGATTTTTCCTTTCAAGCATTGAAATCCAGATTTAATAATAAAAAGTTAAAGGTCCATTTGTTTTAACTTTGCATGTGCTTTCTTGTTCTTACTATAATTAACACTAATATCTTCTTGTAAATTATAAAAATTTTATGGCTGATCATGTAATTCATTTGCTATTCTATTGTTACAATCTTAAGTTTCTGTTTTACAACTGTTGATCTACTAATAAGTAGCTTTTGCAAAATTGATACTGTTACATGTGTACGCTGCATCAACGTTCTAATTACATTGCTTAAAGAGTTTTATAATTATAATGAGTGTACGAAAATAACTTAGGCATTAAAACGTTTCTTGCAAATAATATTGATATTTTTAATAAGAAACGTATAAAAAGCAGCAAAGTAGGGTGACTCCTTAAACATGACTTTGCTAACTGTTATTAAAAATTACAAAAAACAACAGCCGTAACATTCTTAGAAAGTGATATAATTATTATATAATTAGTTATGACATAGAAAGGATTCGAGTATAAGCACTTAAAATGTATTAGCATCTACTTCTTTCTTTTCAAGATCTTACTAACTGGGAAAGTCAATGGATTGCAAAGTTGAGCACAGCAAAGTTAGTTAAATGGTGGTATTTTCAGAACAATATACCTTGTTACATTATCTACGCATTTTTTTTTTTTTTTATTGTTCTCAAATAGAACCTAATTTTTGAAAGAAAGTATTATAGAAAAATAATTGATAAGTATTTATCTTCCCATAGTATTTCTCTTTTTTTCATGGCTTCCCATTCATGTTAAAAGTACATTTTTCATTTTATAAGAATCTTTTGATAAATGAATTGTTGAATGTAATTTCTAATTTTGGTATGAAAAAGTTAAAAAAACTTTTTTTTAGATTATTGCTTTAAAAGACTAATAAAATAAGCAACTTTTTTTGATTTCAGGATCCGGTGTTAGTGTTCTCAGTCTATTAGCATTGCGCATTATCACACAGATGGGGCTTAAGCAATCAGTGGACATATTTAGAGCTTTATTCCAAGGTGAGAATTAAAATTTATAACTATAGTCTTAGGATGTTTGTCTATAAAACAATTTAACATATATCAAAATTATTGTTCACAAGACTAAATATTAATGGTAATTCTCATTGCATGCCTACTTAACGTACAGTCGGATACATAAATGTGATAAGACAAACCTGTTAAGAAATAAGTCTGGTATAAAAAAAGATAGTAGCGTATTTTTATTATTAGTATTTGTACATTATTATTTTGGGCAGTTGAATTTAAATTTATTGACAAAGAAAAAAGGAATGTTTGATCAGGTACTATCGTTCGTAAGCTAAAGTCCCCATAGGACCAATCATAATAAAAAAGGTCTACTGTTCACCTTCAACATCTAGGAATATGCTTTTCAAAGATCTTTAGCACACATGCCCATGAAAATGACAGAGATCTTAATATTTGTTGGACAAGACTTAATGCTAGGTATATTTAAATTTCTTCATTCAATGACTATTACGCTAACCATATAATCATTGGACCTCCATTTTAAAACATGTCTTGGAAACACGTGAAAACCCATACATGTACACAATTGTACAAAAAAAATAACACAAATTTAGTATTTTTAGGAAGCTTCAATGCATGACTTTTAATGCACTAACCTTAAACAAAAAATGTTTTAGTTATCTCTAATTTTTGAAGCTTACATGCTATAAAACAAATAAATTTTATCCGCTTATAATTGAATTTAATTTCAGATTAAGCATGAAATGAAAGTAGTACGGAACATAAAAGGCATCTGATTTAATAATTGTAAAACACTAAAAAATCTTTTGTTACTATCGTTGCAAGATGGACTCAAAGTTATTTATTTAAAAAAAAAGATATATTTGCATTCTAACAAAAGAAGACTAATCTGAAATAAAAAACAGAAAATTAGCTCTGATAAAATTTGTGCATGTATGCTAAATAAAATAATAGTACAGAATTCGCTAAATTATTCTAAGATGAGCTAAAAAAGTATCGAAAGCTACAAAAAAACACCACTAGAGATACCAGAATTCTACAGTATTCGTGATCTCTATGCTTTTACTTAGGTCTTACTTAAATAGTATTTGTTCAACTCCAGTCCTGAACAACCACATTAGTTTATAAAATTTCGTGGACCAGTAGCACGTTTATCTTAAAATTTTTAACGAAATATTAAAAAAGAAATCATCAAAACACGTCGTAACAGTATAAATTTAGCCTTGGCAACACTAAAAGTATAAAATCCTGGGCCATCCTCATTGCCTCGCACTAAAAAAATTCATACGTTAACTTCTCTTGATCTCGGCTCTGCAATTATTAGTATCATCACTACGTAGCTCCTGAAGTTTAATCCACGAGCAAATTAGGTAGCAAAAAAAAAAAAAAAACAACAAATAAAGGTGCCAACTGCTTAAGTTCCCCTTTGATTCTGCGCTTTTATGATATTTACCCACAGACATGCTCTGTGCAGGCAACAAAAAATGTCTTGAGCAGCTGTTTTTCCTCTTTCTATTCGCACTACGCTATTATACAAGATGGGCTGCTTATGGAACGTGTCACCCCTTGTACCTTACCTGTGGTTTTTAGGATAATAGCCAGAGCACAAAAAGTTACGTAGAGAAAAGAACATAAAAAGAATAATGGAAGTGACTCACACGAAGGTCTTGATCATACGCGTACTATATCGATTATCCTATATACTGTCCTCATGTGCACGTAGACTTTAACTTGTGTTATGCATCGCTACCCTCTCACTCTTTTAGAGCTATATATTCACACTATAAATGCATTTAACTAGTGTGATGCAGCCTTCTCAAACAAATTTAATCCTGTAGTATCTAAATATGAGCACTTGACTTTATATACTATTAACACTACAAATAGCATTATGAAGAAAAAGTGACTTACTCACATTGTTTTATATTTTTTGATAAATGAAAAGACTAAGCTTGTTCAATTTTTGTGCAAAATGTTAATTAACTGCTTAAATCCAAGTCTTAAGAATTCAAATTTCTTCTAATCCTTATTTATGGTTTTAGAAACTTGTTCTTCGTTAATTTAATAAAATTACGAAAAAGTTATACTTTTATTCATTCAGGTACTATTATTAGCAATACAAGAGTTATTAAGCGCTTAGATAAGATCCATTAATGTGTCAATGTTAGAGCCAAGTACTTAATAGACTTAAATAAGGAGTAAATAATAACATTTTTATTTTTTAACAGTACATCCTAAAAAATGTCAAAATATTTTATAATATTTTAAGTGATCTCATACTCGTTGTTGATACAATAGGTTATGTTTCTTTTTTTTTTTGTAGAGAAAAAGAAGACGTGTTTATGTATATTGCTGAAATAGCGGTAGAGTAAGATGCCATTAATTTTTTTCATTGGATGCCATTACTCCCTGAATTCCTATCTGTTTAACGTTACTTTAGCTCTACCCGAGAACTATGTTAGCAGAAATTCAGGGTAGAGCTACAATGAACATTGTTGTATCTCGCAGCATTATCAAGCAAACTTGGCACAAGTTGCTAGGGGTGCCGATTCTCCCAAGTCCTAAAAAGGACTTAGGGTCCCTGGAAACTTGCAAAGACGGCAAGCTTACCTTTGTAGGCTATATTCGATACAAACGCAACTCAATAGTCGATATTTTTTTACCTGATAAGTGGATATACTTTGCAAAGCGTAGTTCAGCAATAAACTCTTTTTACCGCTTAAATCTTGTACTTCTAAATAGTCGACTTAAAAAATGTGTATTTAACAGTAACATCCAACACAAGGCACTGAGCGCAGATAAGGAGTTTCGTTATGATCATGCAATGTAGATAAGCATTCAACTGGCCATAGCTTGAGAATAGCTAAATAAGATAGAAATTAACATATCCGTGTCCCCTTTCCACTTACATTGGCCGGTTTGGCATCAGCTAGTGCGCCAATCTAGCCATTCTTATTTCCACGATCTGACCGTTTTGTTCCGTCTGTCACCATCACTTTCTTCACTGGAGCATAGGAATTGTTTTTTTTACTGCTTCAGTGCAAACAGCATAACAGGGATCGTTACTCACCCAAAATATTCAGGTATAAATCCCTGCTAAACTGTTTCTGTCTAGTGATTGTGGTCATTTTTATCCGTTGTGTGCCTGCTTAAAACTATCATCTGAAAGCAACTTTGACCCTATTGTTACCACTCACTGCATTCTGTTCTCAGTGTCCTCTGGAAATCTGCCTGGCATGTGTAATGCTATGTCATAAGTCAAGCCCGTTAGCTTGACCCCTGGAAGTGTTTCAAGACGCAAAAGCTAATTGTACATCAGACTCCAGAGGTCAGACACTCAACAGAAGTTGCCTCTCTCTTAATACTGCTTTCCTATGGTAGTAAAGTACAGAGACCTAAAATTAGCTGTCCTATATCTTTCAAATATACTACAACACATTTACGAACCTTAAAGTCCTTACTATATCACAATTTAGCTTAATTAAAGGCATTTTTAGTGTGAAGAGTCACCAGTAAACAGACGCTCCTTGTTCTATGGGAGTGTTTCCATGCATTCTTTATTGATATAAGAATCTTGGTCACAGTCATGATCATGAAGCATCTTCTACAGAGCGCGTACTTGATATAAAGGAGGTTGTCTTTTCCTTCTTAGCGAATTTAGTATAAACCTCTTAAGCTTTTTTCTGCGATTGTGTAGCAAGCACAAGGATTAGAGTGGCGCATGGAACCAGATAGTAGGTGCTGTTTACTTATGTTTACAAGGGTAAGTCTTTAAATCTTCAATGGCCTAAGGAATAATTAAATACAAAGCTAACATAAAAATTAAAACTACCTGTATAATCTCGCAGAACTTGCTAGCTGGACACTCGTAATGCCATTAGTAACAACAATAGCTTAAGGTCGATAATTGTTCCCTGATTGTCAGGCTGCTTCAATGTTGCTTAACTACCAGAGCTCATGAGAATTATTTCTAGCCTTACAGTCATTTCCAGCGCTATCTTTTTTCTAGAGTTAGTTTTAAACTCTTTTTATACAATGTCCTTGGAGTCAAAGTCACTGTCGAGGACTGCCTTATTATTCTCTTACTGTCTGTTAATGGTATCCTTAAGTTTGGCAAGCCAATATATAAAAACGCTAACTGCAATCTTCAGGGATTTGTAGCAACTTTCGTTGATAACATGTCACCACCTAATCCACACGAATTCATCTCTGTGTCAAGTGTAAGATGCGTGAAACTTGTGGCTGTGCACTGGGACAGCCGTGCATCTGACTTTAACCTGTTAACATGTAGAACAGCTCACATAGAAAGAGCAAGCTCACACCTGAGGCATTCGAAGCTAGTCTAACACATAATTTATTTGCATGGTTTCCTTCAAGATCACTTACATGATTACCACCATGTCTCCTGAGCACATAATACACATTTCTCAAGCATTCGACACTTGGAAAACCAAGGAACGTGTTTGGGGTCCTGATTTAGGCTCACGCGTTTGCATGAATTCTCTTGTACTGCGTAACCTTTTACACAATACCTTTAGCAAGTTTTAGACCTGTTTAGCTGGCCTCATAACTTTGCAATATAGCTGAAGTCAAGACATCAAATACAGCATTCAGCTTTGGAATAAGACTGCATTGTGCAGTTAATCTAGCCAGTTCTTATCAACTTTTTTTTTTGAGAAGCATTACTGCTGTTTTGGATGCCTAAAGTGATGTTATGATACTTTTTTGATAGTGCTATACAACAGCCGTAGAACCTTGTTGTGGATCCTCTCTTTGGCAAATCAGCTTTTTAATAAGACTTTGAGGTCATGCTAGTCATTGCACGATCAACATACCTTACTTTCTAGGTCAGATAAAAATTAGGAGTCATAACGCTACCTGAGTTCACCACAGTATCCTAAAGGGTCTCGGAGGTAACATCAGGTCGTTAAGACAGGATGTCCCTTATTTTGACAGCAACACTTCTGGTTACCGTCCCCTTTATAAATTATACATCTGCCTGAAGCTTGACCATGTTAAACTTTCTTATAAAGGCCAGGACCATGGCATAGTTCTTACTTTTGTTTTACTTTAATGCTGGTCCCTCAAAACTTCTCCTTTGTGATCTTCGATGACTGTTTACCTCGGAGAATTTCATCTATTCAACCCTTTTTTCATCGTTTCTGGATTTGTATCCATTTTTTCTTTTACAGCCTGGTTATCAGTCTAATGACTCTCTGGTTGTGGCTAAGGCCCAGACCCTTCTGGCTTATTAGCGTGTTTTTAGGTATCTTCTATAAAATTAAAATTTATTTTTCTCACATAAACTCATGTTTTTTCTTCACCTTTTCTGAAGTAAGGTACAATAATGAGTAAGCCATTTTCTTAAGTCTTAGGTGTAAGTGATAAAGAGCGATTTATGTAGTCACTGCTATGCTGACGTTATTAGTTATTATATTTGTCATGTTCCTATGCCTTAAAACAAGCATAGTCAGCTGCAATGTTGTCTTGACAAGCATTGCAAGTGCATCATGTGCGTTTTTTGTTAGTTGGGCCACTTAATCAGGCTCGCCCATTTCAGGTAAGCCAGAGATAGATGACTCTATATTATAATTATTCTCTTCTGATTTTCACTGCCTGTTTCTCCAGCCCATAGTTGTGACTTGAAGATCCATTCCTGCAACAAAGATATTTTATTCTAAGATTTACATCGTTTTATCCAGATTCATTTTTCTATGGATGCAGCCAACGTAACCTTTCACACACATGCCTGTAAGAGGTGGCACAGCACAGTAGAAAGAATGTAGTGATTTTTAATTATGTAGAAGACAATGGTAACACTTTGTAAGTTTGACCTTAAATCTAAAAGTAGTGACCTAACAATCCATGGAAATGATTGAAATTTTATTATTATATTATTTAACCGTAAAATATTTTTCAGGGATAGTAAATAAACGATAAAATAAGTATCATTGTGTGATTCAGAAATTATTTTCAGAACCAGCTATCCAAAAAAAACAGCGCTGACTCTAAAATTGTTTTTAATTTTAAATTCTTACTAACACGGTTAATACCCATTAAATATGTATTAAAATATTAATACTTAGCACTTGACCAGGTAAGAACATAAATTTTTTGTAAACAGTTTGAATTATCTTTCTGGAAATTATGTCAATTAATTTCAACGTAAAAACTTTTATGTAGCAAAAATTCACTGAAATCTAGATTTGTTTCACTTTTTTGGTAATCTCATTTTACTGTGGATCAGGCAGCATGTGTAGTTCCAGAACATAGCATGCCGTATTTTGATAGTCCACTTTAACGCCCTTTAAATTGACACCCTAACTAAGAAATAATCCGCTCTTTAAAGATTTTTTGGCAAACATTACGCACCAAGACGCACTTGCCATGGCCAGATCTGCAAGGTCATAAGCCACAGTAAAACACCAATGCAGTGACTAATAGGCCATGGCCAGTGATTGCCACATTTCATAGAGAAGAAGCTAGTTGGCGCCATTCTCGTAAAGCCACAAAAACCACTTACCCAACCGCAGCATTCAACTTAACTCATAACTCTTAACATGGATATACTGAGCAAATAAATGTATTATTATGAAAGATTCCTTAATTTCAATGATATGTATCATAACGAAAGCTAAATAAATGTTCTCTTGTTATTCATACATTGTAAAACTGTGTTTTCTGTGACGGGATTTTATATTCATTATAAAAATTTTTCCTTGCTACATAGGAAATCGAAAAGCGCAAATGGAGTCGAGAGTAGTGAAACCCATACGGTTCTTTTTTGTTGTTTCTGTATCAGTTACAATGGTTAAGATATTTTCTGCCACGGCATCTAAGTGTGATAAAGATGAGACGTGCTAAAACGACTAAGTTCAACAACTTTAGAGTGTCTCTAAGGTCTTTTACGCCACTCTTCTGTTACTTCCTCTATAACAAGACCATTGCTCTTAGCAGTAAAAAACTTGGAACTCCTCAAGAATTGCAAATCAGTGAGACCGTTGAGTAAAAGTCAGAATACTCTGTACAATACTTTTTATGAACACTGGCAGTTTTTTACAAACATTAGATGCAGCAATTTGCGAGGAGTAGCATATACATGTGAAAAGAAACAACCATGGACACTCTGCTTTAAGCATCAAGTAGAACGAGTTATTGGCTCCAAACGTAACATTTGCTTGGTCACAAGCAAGACCAATGCAGTTCTTGCTGGGTTTGTCGTGCTTGGCAAGGCAATTTTCGAACTCACGATAAAGAAATTCTGCTGAGCAGACCTTTAAATGTTATTTGATCAAATCCTGGAGACATGTACGAGGCAAACCTGTAAAACATATTTGTAAATCGCTGCTCATAACTTGCACGAAAATGAACAGTATACCAGCACTGCATTATAAAGTCATACCTATCTTCAGTCTAACATATCTTATAAGGAGATACTTTGATTTTTTTATGTGAAGTCAGAACTCTCATCTGTGAGTATTCAAAACTTTGTGGCTTTTAAATCCTCAAAAACTTATCCTTTTTTAGTTTTTGTAAGCACATTTTACATTATTGCTGTGCAATTTGCTCTATCCACTGTAATTTTTCTAGCAGTGATTAAGTCATGAAAAATGGTTTTACCCAATGAAACTAAGTAATATACAACCACTACTGCTACATCATTATCAGAAAAAAGCTGCAAGTTTGACTTTTGCACTTTTTACATCATGATTTAACTGCTGAACCGAATCAGCTGTAGCAAAAACGTAATTCATTGGCTTTTGATTTTGAATCAATTGCACCTTTTGAATACACTTGACACCTTTTGTATGCTTTTTAAGCTCACTTATTTCAGCTTTAAACGTAGAAGCATATGCAGGGCAGTGAGCTTTAGTTTCATTGCCTTTAACTCGTTTCAGCTATCCCTTATACCTATCTATTTGATGCCATTTTTCTTAAAATAGTTTTATGTATGGCTGTTTTAGCTTTTAAGGGCCAAGCTTACCTTTCTCTTTTATAAACTTTTTTGTTCCGTTCTGTTTTTTTTTGCCATGAGATTTGTTAATTTAGTTAGGGTAAGTTTCTAACACTTGTCAGGTTCTGGTTCCATCATGTAAATAAAGGAATCAAAATACATCATTTTAACTGAAGAAGTGACTAATACCTACTTTTTTGCTTAGTACCACTCGAATGATCCCAAATCACCACTAAGTTGCAGAAAGAGATTTAAATGAACAATAACTTTAGAAGTTACTTTTACATTTTTATTCGGCTGATACATCAGTTTACAAGTTAAACATATGAGGTCATGAGATGGCATCAGATTTTTGTGCACCCAGGTCAGAAAGTGCGCTAAAACTTGAAAGCCATCAAAATTTTTCATTTACTTTAACATTGAAACTTTAGTTATTATTTGGTTTCTTAATACATTTCTAATGACGAAGCATCTTTTCTGAATTCTTTACACATATTGAAAATGAAATTATTTGATGCAATAAATATACTACACATAAATAGATATATAGTATATATACCTTAACGTGTATGTATGATCTTCTTAAAAAGTTATTACACTATTCACAATTTACGTAAATATGACAGAGAAAAATTAGAAGATGGGAATTTTTTTATGAAAAGCTCTGAAAAAGGAAAAATTTGGTAGTTCGAAAGGAAAGAAGTATTCCCGAGAGCTGGTAACACTGCTTTCGTCTGGCATTTAGCAGAAACTAAGGACAGTTTGGATCATACAAAGCCATGGTGTCTCCTTCTTTCCAGGGATTTCCTTTTGGCTAGTAGCCAGTCTCACCACATGACAAAAACATGGTTGTACTCATATCTCTCAGCCAAGGTTTTTTTTGCAAGTATCCAGTAATCCTCAAGTTACCTGGGTGGTTAGAGATTGTAAAGGTCAGGGTGGGAGTCTCTTTTATGTTGCGTTCACCTCAAACTGAGAGGCAGCAAAAAATCACCACTATTTTACAAGCCCTGATCATGCATAAGAAAATCAGCTGGTGTGCACTCAAAGTGCCCTCTGTCTAGTTATTCTTAGAACAACTTTATTTATATTCTGATTTTTTATTTAAAATGTTAACTACGTATGTTTTGTTCTTAGACGTACTATTTTATCAGTGGTAGAGATACCTGGGCCCTCGAAGTCAACACATTAAGACTCACCTCCTGCTCCTGTTTCAGCGCAGGGTCACGGGTTGGGTTTGACTCTCAGTAATGGATAGAAGCATGGAAGATACCGAAGTATTTCCTTGTTAGTGTGCATAAGTATTGCTAGGATTATTTATAAGATTAAAAATTTAAGGGCAGTGTGGCAAGGAATGGAATGTTGTTAGTTTTTAAGCTTTCTCACCCAACCTATGCTGTAAGCTCTATAGTCTACGACAAGAACAAGCATACCGTAGAGAGGGACAATGTGTTATGACTGATACGTTTACTTATAGCTGTTCATTATTTTAAAGTGTTAAAGCTTAACTAATCTGAAGGACAAGTCAAATGGGTAAAAAGTCTCATAGTTTATACGTAATTATCTGTTTATATTTCTTTAAGTTTGCAGTTATCAATCCTATCACTGCTACTGCTTACATTTAGATCTCTTTAACAAGGCTTGTTGCTTTTCCGTTGTTAAGAAATAGTTCTCATAACAAACTCTTTGCATCTACAAAATACAAAACCTTGGATTTAATAATGATTATACTAATATCTTTGAGTTTGATATTACTTTTTTATATGATTATTCTATATTTGCAGATGAGAGACACGACTTAACGCAAGTAGTAACGAAAAAATTATAGGGCCCTAAAATCTTGCAAGTTACCTGCGTGTTACACTTTCTATTTTTTGCTTTAAAAATAATCAGTGCCCAAAACAATTTTTTTTAAATCATTTTTTAGAAGCAAAGATGTATGTATTTCCTTGATAATACAAAATGTACTAGCATTCAAGAAAATAAAAGAAATAAGAATTGAAAACGTGCACAAATTTTTAACGGCTTTCCACCCATAGTCATGGTAGACCAGTAAGGTTTACATCACCTTACTTAAGTTTCGTCTAAAAATTGACAGCTCAATACTTTATTTTACTGTATATCATAAGGCCTTAAGTTAGTGTGTAAAATTACATAAGCAGTGGCTATAGCTGCAGAATCAACTTAGTAAGCTCTAGATAGGTGCGGATAAGCATACAAAAAAGCCTTCCCAACCAAACCTTATCAATTTCAATGGTTTCTAGATATATTATAGTACTTAAGAAGATTTATTCGTTCTTCTTTGTACCACTTTTCACTTATAGGTAAGAAAATTATCTCCAAAAATTACTTTAAAAAAAAAATAAAACAACAAATGAAAAAAAAATACATAAAAAAAGAAACAAAAAAAAAAAAAAACATGAAATTGAAAAAAAAAAAAAAAAATTATAAAGGAAATTAAAACAACAAACCAGGGGGTATTAATGGGTCATGGGACCCACGGTAAGAACGAAGTTCTTCAAAAATAAGATGAGTATAGACACAATTTCTCAGGTAACAAGGGGTTCGCTAGACCCACAGGAAGAACGAAGCTTTGTAAACGTTAGTACTGCATTCATGTTTTTACTAAAACAAAAACTTGAAAAACGAATAAAAAAAAAAAAAATAGTTTAGTGCTCACGATGGTTGAACTTCGTAAGAACTGTATTTATGCACGACGTTCTCACGAAGTTCAACCATCGTGAGTACTGAACTATTTTTTTTTTTTTATTTTTTTATTCGTTTTTCAAGTTTTTGTTTAGTGAGCTACATGAATGCAGTACTTACGTTTATAGAGCTTCGTTCTTCCTACGGGTCTGGCGACCCCCTTGTTACCTAAGAAA
>NW_019384219.1:796903-811152 GCF_000648655.2 Copidosoma floridanum
CATAAAATCTATAAAATTCTGTATATTTACGCAAAAAAATTCATTAACTTAATATCTTAAAACATAAAAAGCTGATGTGTATATTTTTTTATTTGAATTACAACAAAAATTATTTTTTAGTAAGTAGCAATAATAAGTCTTAGCTTTTTTCGTTTCAAATTCATCTTTATTAATAAATGATAATATCGTGTGATTAAAATTACTCTAGATAAATTAACTAGAGTGTTAGGAGGGGTATTTCATAAGGATTTTATATTTTAATGTTTTTTTATATTGAATAGTCAAATGTTACAAATTTTAAATCTTGGGGATAAAAAAATGTGAGCATGAAATTAAAGATTCTTATACGAAAAATATTTTTAGAAACAATAAATAAAATTATTTCTAGTTTGAATTCCCTTAGAGTTTTAAATGTATAAGAATCTTAATGTTATTTTCTTCAAACAACGTGTCATCATCATTAGTAAGAAATAAAAATTGATAAAATCAATGTGAAAAAAATTAATTTAAATTGGATAAGATTGAATTTACATGTCACTACATAAAAAGGTTAAAACAGCATTTTTTATATAGTTTGATTGTCTTGTATATAAAACTCTTAAAACTAAAAAAACGTGAGCTTTGATTATTGAATCACTTGATTCTAAGATAAACAATAATGTTTGTCTCATCATAAACTGTCTTAATAACTTATTGATGAAATTATTAATAAAACTTAATTGATTGAAAAATCAGTAAAGGGTATTAAAGTTGTTAGTAAATAACCAGCCATTATATTTGTTGAAAATGGAACTTTTAGTGTTCTAAAATAAATTATATTTTTTGAAGACACAACAACTCTTCTAGACGGTATACAAATTTTTTGTATCCCTTGAGGAACTTAATAAAAAATTACACGATTTGAATTTTTAATTTAACTTAATAGTATAAATAATGGTCATGTTCTTAATGATAAAGATAATANATTTATAATTGATTTAATGAATTACTTTATTTATGTAATTATGTGATAATGTAACATAATTTGTTTGTCGAATTCGAAATAAGCGCCTTTAAAAACCATTGATCCGTTCTTCAATTGATACGTTCTTTAACTCTATTCTACATGTTTATTTTAATGTTTTTTTTTCAGATGTATTATTTCGAAAACAAATACATAATTAAATGTATTATCAGTGAATAAATTTAAAAATAAAATGTTATATTTACAAACCACATGACAAGTACAAGAAATCGAGTTTGTATTGTCGGCAGCGCTCGAAGCAGAGTAGGTAAGGCACTGGACTCATATGGAGAAGGTCGAGGGTTAAAATCTCTTTAGTGGAAAATGTTTTTTTTATTTTTTTTTCTTTTTTTTTTTTTTTTTAATTGTAAAAGAAAATGAAATTAAAATTTGTTTGCTTAGGAGTGTGAGGGGAAATGGCGGGTAAAGGTGTGTAGAAGAGTAACACGGCACGGTTGGCAGATATACATATATAGTGGGGAGAGGTGAAGTCTATAGAGAACAATTGGTGAGGGGGACGGGGTACGGGGGGAAACTTGAGAAGAAGAGACTCCAAGTAAACCACTTTCGTTTCAAAAAAAAAAATCTGTCGGTCTTAAAATTCCAGCCCCCCGAGTAACGCGACACAAAGAACTTCGTTCTAAAAACAGTTTTTGAAGCAAAGAATCTTTTAGGGCTTTCTGGGGCTGGTAGTGAGCTGGCGAAAAGTGACAGACTTAAAACAACGGATATGCTTCCCCCACTCCGCTCAGTACCGTAATAGCGGGACGTGTGTATACGTATATATAGCTGCTGCTACTGCTGCTGCTGCTGTTGCTGGTTGCTGCTGTCGTATTTGGAGTAGATCGTACAAGCAGGGAAGCGGTCGAGTTTGGCCGTCTTTAAGGCCTTCTCTGATCTCTCACCGACTTTGTATTCATTTTATTACGTCATACTGTATACTCATGTATGTTCTATGTTCATTGCTAACATGTGTGTGTGTGTGTATACAGTGCAGCTCGCCAGTTGTTATTGAGTTATTATACAAAACTTATACCTTATAGCTATATAATTTTTTGCTTTTTTTACAACCTCCTAATTCAGTCAAATATGACTGATCAAAAGCGCACATTACAAGCCCATCATCAGCGCATCATAATCGCAGATTCAGAGTGATCATAAGCGCACATAGGTAAATAGTAACTTTTATTTGACTGACTAGCTTCAGAACCGTATATTGCAATGTGACAGGTAAAAATATAGATACATTACAAGAAAATACATAATAATATGAAAATATATTTTGCACATTGTCAATGCCCCAATTGGAATTGTCTTAACACAGACCTCTTTGTCTCTGCTTCTGAAAATTTTACTTTTGTAAATATTGTTTTTAAACAGTATAATTTCTTTAACTAGTACCAATAGTCTTAGGCTTAAAGCTTACAGTCACCTGTTAACAGTAATATGTGATCACTCTCAAAAAGTTTATTCTTGATCCAGACAACTTGTCCGACCCATTACATTTTTTTTCTGTTTTTGTACGAAATCTTTGGTATTTGTAATTTTTGACTTCTTTCTTTTTCTTGTAGCTCCTTGAATTTTTAAGTAGGTTTGGAGTTAGTGTTGTTTAAGAACTTTTATAACCAGATGAATTGAATTCTTCGATGCATAGCAATTCTGTTTAAAATGTCTATCGAAACTCTTGGGTCCATTTGTCGTTGTTGGTATTTTGTTTAACGTCTGCACCCACAGTGTAGCAAAAAACTTACACGACGATGATTCAATGTAATTCTCCGACACATAGTCAGCAAGCTACATTATTGTCCTACGATTCAGTTTAACTTCAATCAGATTTTCTGCGCAGAAATTTTGAAACCGATTAAAATTGTTTCAGGAAAAGCCCCAAGGTAAAGTGACAATAGATGCGACCACGTTCGAACATAGCAGGCTGTTGATTTGTTTGAAAGAAATCAAAAAGTGGTTCGATAATAAATACCATGATAATAAAAATGTAAAATAGTAGAGTAAAGACAAAAATATTGAGGGTGTTTACTATTGTTACGGATTAATACTACAGTAAATAAACAAAATAGGTGTGCTATCATCATTATCATTTGGTTGGTGCAGTTTTGATCGTTAAGTTTATGCGCTTCTGATAAATGTGCACTTCAAATTTGCAGCCGTTACATAGTTACATGTACATACATTTTAAATACTAACTTATTTTTTTTCTATGATTATTCTACAGTTTATAGTTTTCTACTAATAATTAATTTTATTTATGAGTATTTTCTTTTTTTTTTGTATGTATGGGCAATATTCAAGTAAGAAAGAGAACGAAAATTCAATTGTTGTCTTGATAATAAGATCTTTTTTTTTTATTTGCTTCATTTACACTACATACATGCATTACAGATGATTTATTCTATTCACTTACTTAGCTCTTCCATAGCCTGGATAATCTCGTGGCGGATCACCCTGCATTGGAATGATTATTGGTTGCATTGCTGTAGAAATTATCTCAACTCCGTCTTTTGTGACAGTTTTTCTCTCTTATTTACCTGCGATAATTCTTTATGAATTAAGTGTTATTGCCTGCACCTCTCTTTAAAAGGCACCTTACTAAAAAAGATTGTAGAGAAGAAAAAATAGTGCTGAGCGTAAGTGTAGTAAGGTTTTTGCAAAAAAAATTTTTTTTCTTCTTAGTGCCATCTTTCAAGTGTAAGCAACACGTATAATAATTTCTCCTCTACATATTAGTAACATCACTATTTACATCTTTTTTTAAGTGGACTATAAAAAAAGTGTTGTTTGCGTGAGTGGTTACCTCATGTGTGAGGACTTTTTTTTTAATTTGTCAGATTTAAATTAATTATACCTTTATAGGTGTTTTTAAGCACTTTTTTTCATGCCTAAGACTATGTGTGTTTGTGGATGGAGAGATTGTATGCAGTTTGTTAAAAATTTTAATTTAAAAAATTCGTCATTTTTTTCTAGAATAGATGAAATATGCTGAGAATTTTTTTTTAGTTTGCTTTTTCTTCTACCATGGTAGAACTGACACTCACCAATGGTTGTGCTTGCTGTTTTAGTAAGGTGTTTCCTAAGTTTATGCAATAATTTGCAGTTAGTGGTAGATGTACGTTATGCCCAATATCACTGAGCATTCGTTTGCTCTTAAAATATTTTGACTTCATTTATGAGACAGATGTACTGTTTTTTTAAGTATTTTTTCCATACAGATACGTGTACATACCGATACATACAGAAGGTAAGAGTACAAAATTGGGTGATCTCGCTACAAGTGGCTCAAAATGGCTTGAAGAATTGTTAAAAAAGTTGGTTAAAACAACTATTTTTTATAGTTCTTGAACCTCAAATACCATTGAAAACAAGTATCTAAAGTAATTCTACTACAAAGATTTTGGGTAAGAAACTATGCAGTATTTTGTGTCACTTAATTTTATTCAATTTAAGAAAAATATTTGTCTACTTCTTATGCGCGTAGCTAAGCTTCTTTGTTGAAAGTCTACTGTTCAAAAGTTATAACTGTTCAAAGCAAAGAGACAAAAATCAATCAAAATGCTTGAAAATGAATGAACAAGGATACGGCAAAGAAGCTTGTTTTTCCCAATAAAAGTTTAAAGGTGCAAATTCACTATCGGTTTAAAGTATAGTTATGACGTTTTGACAATACTTGAAAATTATCCTAATAAGAAGTCCAAATATAGGTTTAAGATTTTTTTTTTAAATTTAACCATGTCAGCATAACTTTACTCCAGTTTAACATTTAAACTATAGAAAAACTATATTTAAACTACACATAATTTGCCATTAATGCAAAATCACCCATGTCTTTATTTGTAAAGTTAATTATGTAAGTATTTTTTTGTAATACTTTATTTCACTAACAGTATACAAACGAACTTTAAGAACTTCCAGTAATTATCGTTATTCTTTTAGCTCTCTTCAACTTAAATCTCATGAATAATCATGCAATTATAGCTTTTTCTGTAATGTCAAGATAAAAAAGTTTTCTAGTTGTTCAGTCGTCAATTATTTTTGCTGCTAATTTTGTTGGTAGGTAAGGAAAATAAGGACAGGTATGTTTGTTGTAATTAGGGTAATATAACCAAGAACCTTATTAATAAACATTTTTTATTTTTATTGTGTTTCTTTATAGCTTACGTCAAAAAAGCTGAGAAAAACAATGAGTTTTTTTAAATTATATATTCTGTATCCTTTAAGATCTACTAAATTTATAGATCTAGAGAAGACTTCATTTAACTGTAATTTTATTAGCAATATTGTTACTGTCCCATTTTTCTTGTCTGTATTGTTGACTACGTTTTTCCTTTATTGTATTTTCTCATACATTGTTCGTCCATATGAAAACCTAATAGTTTTTTTTTTCTATGTTTTTTATGGTCGACATAAAATTTCATTATTTTCAATAAAGTTCTTTGCTGCTTATAACAATTTATTGAGAGTTGTAAAGTATAATAACTGATTATTCGTGCAATGACTTGTTTTTCTGAAAATTAGATGTACTGCTATCTGCCGTATATTTTTGACCAAACTTTTTCTTTCTCTTGTCTTTTTTTCTTTAAGACTTTGCTTACAATTTACTGTTGGGTACACGCATGGGGGTATCGTGTAACGAAAAAAATGTCACATCCATGCATTTTTTGTCTTACTGTTTTTTTTATTTGTTTTAATTTAATTATTTATAATTGAAACAATTTTTTTTTTGCTATTTTCATTCACTTTTGTTATATTTCACTAGGTTTTTGCTGGGACAACAGAAAATAAAAAAATAAGCCCACTTAAATTTATTTTCTCTGTTTCTCTTCATTTTACACGTACATAATCGTCTGGAAATCTTTTTTTTATGACTTTAGTTTTTTTGAATCAATTATCAAACTGCGCAGTGTATTCGGAGGCGACGAGAAAAAGGAAGTTCTCAAGAAAGAAAATGCTTATTTCTACGTCCATTCTTGCACGATATACATCCATCATGCTCTAGTGTGTGAGTAAGCGTCAAGGTGGAAAGCCAATTCATCGTAGTCTATGTGGCCTCTTGGTCCTTTCTAAAATTTTTCTCTTTCTCGATGTGATTTCGTTGTTTTTGGACCCAGCACTTTTGACATACAAGCTTTTTCCAACGACCAAGATAGTTGGCGTTAATTAAAGAAACTGTAATGTGAAATAACAGCTAAATAAGAAAATATGAATGTTACATACAGACAATCTAGTACGTCTGTTTCTGTTAACCATCATATTTTTTTTCAGATAGCTTCTATAATAATAAAGAACTTATATTATTTTGTTTTCCATAAAAAAACTTAAATTCAGGGTCCTGTGCTAGTGGTACCTCAACCATCGTTTCTTTTCTGTTTGAGTCATTACTGCCAATGTTCGTGATTGTGTAAGCGTCTCTGTTATATGTGGCAAGAACTCTGTATACGTTGGCCTGTCTTTGTCCTTAAAGCTTGTTGAGAGATTGGCCTATATGTCAAATATAAATTTCTAAGGTATGTAGCTTATACTCTCAGGCTCTGGCGTATTGCAAGCGAACATACACGACGACATGTCATATTTCAGGGTCTCACTGACGTTAGCTTTCAAGTATTTTGTTAGAAAATGGTGCATACGCTTAATTGTACGATCGTTTGGAGAGCAAGATGCCTTTATCTGAAGTTTCTTATTTGAAATAATTGCGTAAAATTGTCCATCGTTTTATTTCTAAAATGTGTCACCTGCTTACCAATTCTATATTATGCACATAAATATTTGTTGAGGTCTTTTGAATTGGTCTGTGATAGTCAGTTGAGATTTTTTTAACCAGTCTGCTTAAAACGCCTGTAACAAGCATAGCTTGCTTCGTTTTTACAGGCGCTATGTTTTTTAGTTTATAAATAGCCTCATCTTGGCCCTAAAGCTCCTTCAATAGTAGTCCTTTACTGTCATATGGTAGGTGTTGTCTATGTCTCTATGATCTCTAATAGTGGATTCGTGATTATTTCTTGTAACATTATGTTTTTGGTTTACCGATGACACAATTTGGTTAGTTATGTTAAAATCCACGATAAAACAAGGGTTTCAGAAATTTCCTTAAATTTTCTTACAAAGCAGACCTATTAAATTTTGTAAAGTATCACTAAGTTGCATGTGAGGCCTATTGATATTATATTTAAGGTTATCATGAGGGCTTTAACTGACATAATTCATTTTTTATTATGTAATTTTATCATCGTTTGCTCAAAGTGCAACTTAACATACCTTCGTATCTCTGCGACTCTTTTAATATTCGTTCGCATAAGGTTGCTGACTGTTTTTTCTTCGTTGCTTAGGGCTACTAGATCTATGTCATTTCGCTCAAAGCGGGCATCAATCGTTTCAGTGTCAGACACGCTGTCTGTTACTGTTGTAACTGAAAAATTGTCTAAAAAGTAAAATAGATGATCCTTCCTTAGATCTATCCTTTAAAACGGCCGTATATTTAAATTTTCTCATTGCAGCCATGGTGGTTTTTTGTGTTGTAACCATGTTCTGCAAACTCTGTATTTGTTTAGTGCTGGGGGGTTTGATAGTACTTTTACGTTATGATTCACTTTCTCTAAATCTTTTTTCAATTCCAGTAAAGTCTTATTGAAGCCTACTTCTTTATTGTTAACATCATTAAGGAAGTCTGAACAACTCAGGGAATCATGGAGTGGTGATGGATTGGGTTGAGGCATGTTTATATTCTTATCACTGCTCTACTTTATCACAATATTTGCATTTTGCTTGGTTTTTTTGTCTCATATCTTTTTTACTTTCAAGGCTTATTTATTTTAACGTCTGGCTTCTCCTTGACGACCCGTCCTTTCTTGCTTAAAATTTCTTTAAGTTAACCTTGTTAATTATCAGTAACACAGTAGTTATTACAAAAAAAAGGTGTACGTTTTTCTAATCATCGTTTATCGTGAAACTTTCGATAATGTTACACTTCTTCGAATTTTGTTGCCTTGTTAGTGTATGCATGGTTTTAACTTAAATTTAAGTATAAATAAAAATATACAATTATTGTAACCGTATTCTGTATTATACTGCTAACTTTTTTCTACTTCTTTTGAGTCAACGCAAAAATTTATACAGATTGTCACAAAGTTCTCGTAATGCCAATTTGAAGCTGTACGAAAAAATCAGTGAGTCAAACTGGCAGATATCTAATTTTTTTACTGGAAGCTCCTTGATAAGTTCAAGGATCTTATAAGGTTCTTGGCAGTTTGACCTTTGTTAATGTACGCCTACCCTCTCACTCACTGCATTTTCTTCATGTCTACCATTATGTATATGCTGGTAGAGCTTTGTAGGCAATCTCCCATAATACTCTATCTCAAATATGAGACAGTATGATTAGAGTAGAGACTTAATTTGAAGTTCTAAATTATAATTCACATTTAAAACAGAAGCAAGTATCAACGATTTGTAGAGATTTATATTATTTTAACGATTAAATAAAAAACTTCTAATTTTACTTATAGCATTAATGATAATTGTAGTAATTTCATTCTAAAACGTTTTATCCATCTATTATGACTGTAGATATAACGACTTCTAACACTACAATAGTGTCCGAATAAAAAAAGGATTGAAGAAATTGTTACAATTTAGACAAAAAAATTATAAGATNAGAATTATGATAAGGTATAATTAATTTAACTTTTGTTTATTTCGGTCGATGCATTTTTGATCGGTAGGCTAAAACTATGCCCCAACAGTTTTTATTTTTTAATACTTTATATTAAAAAAAAAATCACATACCTTATAAAAGGAATTTTAAATACTGATTAATGATCTTACTTTCTTTAATCCCTATAACAAATTCTCAATATGTACTCTAGAACTATTTGCAACGGCTCTTACCTCTTAATATCTAATAGAAAAAAGATTGATCCCATACCTTGCAAGAGAGATAGTGATAATTCATCAGTGACTTCTCTAACATATATCTTTCAAACAAATGCTTGAATAGTAAACTAGAACCACACCCCAAGGGCTTTTATTTGTCAATATCAAATACGCAAAAATTGATCGCATACCTTGTAAGAAGTTTGTAATAATCTATAATTTATTTAACTTTTATATTTTCGTATAACACAATTTCGATTACTAAACTAAAACCTTACACCACAAATTTTTATCTCTTAAAATGTCATATGGAAGAATTGATCGCATACCTTGGAAAAGAAATTTTAATAATTTATCGCTGATTTGACTTTTGTATAATTCTGTAACAGAATCTTGATTAAAAGACAAAAACCTTGTCACAATTGTTCTTAGGTATCGGTATCTTATACGAAAGAATCAAAAGCNAATGAAATAAAAAGATGTTATCTATTCATTTACAGTCCTAAGGTTAAGGTTAAGAGTTGATGCAATCCCTGGTCAATTAAATAAAATTAGTATAAATTTCGATTTTTCAAGTTTATTTTGTGTGTCCCAAGTTTAGAAGGAAGCTAATCGAGTCTAACCCTGACGTATTTGGCCTTGACCGAGAATCTCTAAAAGCAACGCGTCTTGACAAGCACCGAATTAAGATGACAACAAATATACCAATAGTTGCAAAGAGGTTTAGATACCCACCGTTGATCAGAGACCAAATGAAGACAGAACTAGAAAAAATGCTAGAGCAGGGGATAGCAAAACCATCTACCTTCCCGTATAAATCAAACACTTAAATAGTAGCAGAACAACCAGGGCCAAACAACGAGAACAGAGTAAGGGTCGTCACAGATTTTTGTCTGCGTAACAAAATCATAGCAGGATAGTGCTATCCATTACCGTTTTAAAGTGATATTTTAGAAAACCTACCATCTGCGCGCTACATTATAGTAGTCGATCTCAATTCAGGACTTTTTTTTCATTGAAATAGACGAAGATGACGTGCACAAAATAGCATTTTTAGGGCCAAGCGAACATTACCAATACAAAAGAAAGCCTATAGGGCGTAAAGACTCGCCGAACACATTTTTAAGAGCAATTGCACTAGCACTCGCACGCTTGTAAGGTTATGAGATCGAAGTTTACCTTGATGACATAATGGTTTGTGTAACCAATTTTGAAGAGCATGGGGAGCAATTTATAAAATTATTGAAATGATTGACAGACGCAAACTTGATAATGGAACCCAAAAAGAAAGTGTCAATTTTTAAAGAAGAAAGCAAAGGTGTTGGACCATATCGTAGGTAACAGACATATAAAAACCGATCCTAAGAAGATTGAAGCAGCCAAAAAATACCCACGTCCAACAAACGCAAGAAAGGAAAAACAATTTGTAGGATTTTCTGGATCTTAAAGGTAATTGATAAAAGGCTACTCGAAGATCGCTTGACTACTATCTATGCTATTAAAAAAGGGCAAAAAATTTACGTGGAGTGGCAACGAAGAATATGCATTCAAAACTCTTATTAAAATTCTGTCTAGAGGACCAGTGCTCGTCGCCCAAGACTTAGAAAAAACCTTTATCGTCACGACAGACGCGTCAGATTGCGCGATTGGAGCGATCCTTAGTCAGAGAGAGATCGGGAAAGATAGACCGTGTGAGTGCGCGTCTCGCTGCCTGAAAGGGAGTGAGTTTCGCTACCCGACATACGATAAGGAGTTATTGGCATTCGTATTTGCAAAAGAGCAATTCAGACCATATTTATACGGACGCAAATTTACGGTGAGAGCAAACCACGAGCCACTAAAGCACTTTCACTCATCTAAAAAATCAGACATTCGTTTTAACAGTCTTCAAGCGAAACTAAGAAGATGTGATTTCGAAGTTATATACCGCCTAAGCGTAAACAACGGACCACCAGACGCATTATCACGAAACCCAATACTAAAAGAGGGGGAAGTGACTCCCGAACGGCCATGCCAAGAGCTATACCAACAAGCGGACGAATAGGACGAAGAAGAACTGGCCGATAGCGATGGACTTTCAGCGCGCATCTTTAAGACACAAGTGACGCGTAAGCAACGTAGTCAAGGGAACACCAAAAAAAGAGAACTTACTTATCCAGACTTAGAGGATTCAGATAAGAAGGTACAGAGAAAAAAACAAAATTTCGATGGATGGGATAAAAATAACCACAATATAAGAGCAGACGGCAAAGCTGATGTAGACGGGGACTCCGAATCCGAGAAAAAAAAAGAAAAAAGCACAAAATTAAGCGAAAGGAGATAAACCGTGAGAAAATGAGGTCGCCCAAGGAAGAATATCACAAGTAACGGTTTAAAGACGAAAACAGACACAGAAGTGACAAACAAAATTATTTTCAATTATTATTTACAATGGTGGGTGAAAGACAAATTCGACTATATACGAAGGGAGGACCGAATGCATTATGGAATAAAATTGACAAGCATACTGGCAGTCAAGAAGAATGAGGGAGCTTCAAAGGGACGGAAAACGTATATTTAATTGACACTTACGAGAAATCAGGTACCATTTTTTAATTACAGAACATAACGAAAGCCTATCAAAAGCCACAAACTTTTTTTTCCTTAATCTCATCTTCTTTCTCTCTCTCTTAAATATGCAGCGAAATTAATGAAAGCTTTTTTCCACCGAAAACACCGTTAACTAAAAAATTCTCAGCTTTGAAAAGAAAATCAGAAGAGTTACGCTTGTGGCTTCCTCTCAAAATGTGATACATATGTATGGGTGTGTGTGCATGCGAAAATATATTATTTATGTCAACTGCCCGTGAAAATGTTTTTCGATTAGAAATGTAAAAAACAAGAACGAGTGAGAGATATTGGAGAAAAATAGGGAGGGATAAGAAAAACAGTTTTAAAAAAAAATTGAATTTTTTTTATTTACTATTTTTTTTATCGTACACTAATGAGAGCCACAGCCCTTACAACAACCACACGAGTGGCTCACCTCCACTTTCTTTTTTACCACTGCCAAAAACTCACACCACCTCTTTGACAAGTCCTGTCAGTATTCTCCCCCAGCTGCAGCGTCTGCAACCGCTGAAGACAGTCGACGTAACTGAGCTGGAAATCGGTAGTGGCAGCGACCAGCGTAGAGGAGATGAGACATCCGATGGCAGAACGTTGCACCTGATAGGAAAGGAAGAATAGAAGGAAAAGACAAATAAAAAAATTTATAAACAAAAAAAAATTACCTGGATGACTGGACAGTGTTCAAGAGGGTAGTCAGCAGTGCCCTCCAGGTTGACGTCCACCACAATCACCAGGATGGTGCCGTGGCAACTACAGCCAGCGGCCAGAGATCCTCTGCGAAGGTATGGCAGTGCAGCCACAACACTTTACCAGTGAAGCTGGGGACGGGCACCTTCTCCTCCTCTCGCACAATTACGAGGAGTGGAAATCCCGAAGAGCAACGCACCTCACAGGACCCTAGCCCTCCTCGATAGGGGTAGTGCAACGTTGGCAGCAGCAACTCACCGGAAGGCCACCCTGGTTATAGCAAGGGAACTGGAACACCAAAGAAGGCGTAAGAGTCGACTATTAGTCGCATCCCAAAAAAAAAAAAAAAAAAAAAACCTGCACTAGAAAGAATGAAGAGGCCATGTAAAAACAGTGTAAATAAAGGGTACTTACCGAACCATACTGCCCACAACATATGGGCGCAAGAGGTATCGTCCCACCGAGCACCACGATGCTCTTTCTAGGAGGCCAGCCTGCAGTGGGGACTTGCTGGCACGTATACAGCTGCGGATTCTATAACTTAGAACCCAATCAACAAACAAAAAAATTTAGGTTCATAGGCGCTTAAGTAAATGCAAAAAAAGTATATACAGACAAAGATCGTAAGAATCATGAAGAAAAATGATCATTTTTGTTTTTATTTCAGGGTAGAGGTCACACAGGGACATAAGCAACTAGGGGAGGTAGAGTTAATCAAGAAAAATCCAGGGATAATAGTAGAAAACCTGGGACCAATCCAGTCAGCCACATTTACTTGTAAAATTGTATGGTATTTAGATTAGAGCTAACTAACTGAAGATTCAAGACAGTTTTTACGGGGGCAGACGCAAGCAAGCTGGAAGTGCACGTTAAAATTTAAAAAAAAAAGAGAATGCATGAGGCGTAGAAATTGGGCCACGCACAAGATTCTACAAACAAAAGAAAAAGTGCGAGAGGCACACATAATAGTAGTGGGCCAGGAAATTTTTAGTCAAACTGCAGCCACGCAAGTAATTCAAGGACAAATAACAGTAGCGGAAAACTAAAAAATATCAGAATTAATAGTGTCAACACCAACTACGACGATCAACACAAACAAATATTTAACGGAACAAATAACAGTAACAATGAGAAATTACGAAAAAGAACTACAAAATATTAAGAAGTTTGAAGAAAAAGTGCGAAAGATAACGAAAAATGGATTAAAGGTATTTTTAGACTTATTAACAGAAGAAGACAAAGTATTAAATATGATAAGAGAATTGGAACAAATGGCCAACGAACTCTTAACAAAATTCAGGAGAGCAGTGGATATAATACATCCAACAAGTTGGAGCATGACGTACCTTCCAGTAAAGGCATTAATAGCCATTTCAAAGGCCAAAATCTTAGCAAAACATCTAAGGCCAATCTTAAATTCCTAGGAGAGAAGTGCAACAACAGGAAAAGATGTCAGAGAAACGTCGGATATAGCGACCGTAGCATTCAATAGTCAAATTATATGCTATATAGAGAATACCCCTGGTAACAAAGGAGGATCGTGATCTTCTTGGAATATCACCATTACCGGTAAAACAGGAAGGGCTTAATACAATGAACATCGTGGCATACCTACAGCCAACATACGAATACGTGGCAGTCAGCACTAGTGCAAAGAATTTTGCGCTAGTGTCACAGCAAACAGTTGAAAAATGCAAAAAAAATATGACGAAGGCGCATCTGCACACTGATGGAACCATCAAGACACCTAGTTAACATCCCGTTAATTATCGCAGAAACATCGTCAACAGATCGTGAGTCTACAGAAAACACATAACGTAACAAGTGATTTCCGTACGAAGCAAAAATAAATAAAACTAAGGAATACAGCATAAAAAGTAACATCGGGAAATTTGTTTAAAGTTTGTATAAAAAAAAAATATATATGTGATAATTGTAGCTATAACTATAATAATAATAATAAGGATGATAATAACATTTATAATAGTAATAAGGAAAAGAGGATTAGCGCTGGGAGTCGCTTGAATGTATCGGGGGCTCAGTCCGTAGGACGAGACTTAAAAAGAATTTT
>NW_019384219.1:823341-892814 GCF_000648655.2 Copidosoma floridanum
TTAGTAGACTAGAACTTTGCCCCGACTGCTCTCATCCATCGATATTTAATACGAAAGAGTTATTGGCATACATTTTTTAAGAAATTGTTATTAGTTATAAGTGAAAATACTTTTGTATATTCTTGTTACAGATTTTTAATAATTAGACAAGAATGTTGCCTAGACGGTTTTAAACTGTCCACATTTAATACAAAATAATTCATCGCATTCGTTGTAAGAGAAATCGTAAATACTTTTAAGTTTCTTTACTTTCGTATATCCCTGTATCAAATTTGTGATCAGTAGACTAAAACCATAATTCGACGCTTCTTATCTGTCAATATCTCATACGAATGAATCGATTGCATACCTTGTTAGAAAAATTGTAATAATCTATTAGAGATTCTACTTTTGTACATCCCTGTAATCGATTCTTGATTAGGAGACTAGAACGTAGCCCCGATGGTTCTAATCTGTTGATATCTAATACAAAAGAATTGATCGTATACCTTGTAAAAGGAATCTTACATGCTTATTAGGAGTTTTACTTTTGAATATGCCTGTAACAGACTCTCGTCGAGTAAGCAAGAACCTTTTTCCAATGATTCTCAACTGCCGGTTTTTGATACGAAAAAATTTATCGCATACCTTATGGAAAGAATCGTTAACACATATCAGTGATTTTACTTTCGTATTTTCCTGTAACAGAATTTTGATTAGCCACTTAGAACTTTGTCTCGACAGTTCTTAACTGTCAATACCTTATATAAAAAAGCTGAATGCATACCTTGTAAGTAGAACTGTGTTACCTTAATGGTGATCTTATTCTCGTATATAGCTGTATCAGGTTTTTAACTAGTTAACTACACCCTTGCCCTGACGCTAATAATCTGTCGATGTCTTATAATTTAAAACTATCATAAGACTAGAACCGTACTTCAACGGTTTCTATCTGTCGATATCTTATACAAAAGAATTAATCCCATACTTCACTAGAGAAATCGTGAATACTTTTTAGTTTCGTATTTTACTTTCGTATATCCCTGTCATAAATTCACGATCAGTAGATTAGAACTTTGCTATGACGGTTCTTATCTGTCATTATCTAATACGGAAGAGCTGATTGCATATCTTGTAAAAAGAATTATGATAAGGTATAATTAATTTAACTTTTGTTTATTTCGGTCGATGCATTTTTGATCGGTAGGCTAAAACTATGCCCCAACAGTTTTTATTTTTTAATACTTTATATTAAAAAAAAAATCACATACCTTATAAAAGGAATTTTGCATAATAATCGGTAATTTTATTTTTATGCATCCCTGTAAAAAATTCTCGATCAGTAGACTAGTACACTATTCCGAAGGTCTTTATACGTCGATACTTCTTATAGAATAATTAATCGCATAGATTGTCAGAGGAATCGTAATACTTCATAAGTTATCAAGTTTTCGTATACCACTGTAATAGATTCCTAAAAATTTAACTAGACTCTTGCCCAGACGCTTTTTATCTGCCGCTATCTTATACTGACAAATAGGTCGCACTTCTTGTTAGACCAATCATAAATACTTATCAGTGATTTACCTTTTGTATATCCCCGTAACAAATTGTCGATATGTAGACAAGAACTTTACTTCGATGGTTCATATTTTTCAATATCTTACTCGGAAAAAGTAATTGCATACCTTGAGAAAATTTGTAATGTTTTATCAATGATCTAACTTAAACATATCCCCGTAACATACTTTTGATTACTTAACTAAAACCTTACCCTAAGAGTTCTTTTCTGTCGATATATAAAACCAAAAAACTTTACGCATACCTCGTTAGAGGTATCGTGATAATTAATCACTGATTTCACTTTGGTAAATCCCTGTAACAGATTCTGGAGGAGTAAACTAGAAATTTGCTCTGACGTTTTTTATGTACTGATATGTAGTACAAAACAGTTGATCACACACCTTGTAAGAAAATAGTATTAATTTGTTAGTGATTTACCTTACGTACACTACTGTACAAGTTTTTTGATAAGAATACTAGAACCTAGCCTCAAAAGTTCTTATTTAACAATATCTTATAAGGAAAAATAGATTACATACCTGGTAAAAAGATTTTTTAATACTCACCAGCAATGTTACTCTCGTGTGTATCTGTATTAAATTTTCGATTACTAGACCAGAACCTGTTTTCACAGTTTCTATCTGTTGATATCTGATATATATATAAAAGCCATAAAAGCTCATACCTCGTAGAAAGAATCGTGATAATTGATCATTAGCTTAAATTTTATTTATTTCTGTAGCAAATTTTTTAACACTAGACTAGAATCTTACCAAAAAATTTTTTATCTGTCCATATCTTATATAAAAAAATTGTTTGCATACCTTGTAATAGGGATCGTGATAGTTTATCAATGATTTTACTTTCGTATACCCCAGTAACAAATTGTTGATAAGTAGACCAGAAACTTGCTTCGATGGATTTTACATGTCAACATCTTATATGCGAGAATTATGTGCATGCTTGTAAGAGAAATAGTGAAGACTTATCAGAGATCTTACTTTTGTATATGCGTCCAACACATTTTTAATAATAAGATTAGAACCTTACACGGACTGTTCTCTGCTATCGATATCTTATCCAGAAGAATTGATGATATACCTTCTATGAAGAATCGTAATTGTTTATTAGTTATGTTACTTCTTTGTATTCCTATAATAGATTTTTAAAAAGTTGTGATGTGGCAAATCAAAAGTACACAAACACGTCACAGAACCTTTGAAACCGATGATAAATTGCGAGAGTCTTCTAGCTTGCTCTCTCTTTTCTGCGTGTGGCTTTCTGTAGTGTACAGAATGTCTGTGTAAAGATAGGAGGCCACAGCGTTAAGAACACCTATAGAGCTTGGCCTGACTCTTCTTCCGTACTTCCTACCAGTATTCCGGATGTGTGTGTATAAGCGATGTTTAGTGATGGATCTGAAAACGACAGCTGTGGGTTTTTTGGGAGCAAATCTAGTACTAATTACCACTGTGTAAGGCTGCGTCAGTGGATACTGTGTGGTGGGCCACTTAGCACCGGAGCAGCGTACCACGGCCTGAGCAGACTGTCGCCTGCCAAGTTACTGTGACGTTGTCAAGTCAAGACCTAGTGCCACACATACACACGCGCCCACGCGCACCTTACACGGTAACCCAGGTTTCCCGCTTCGACCGACGCTGGTAAGAGTGCTGGAAGCAGCCCGAATAACATAACAATGAAAAGTCCCTTAGTAAACAAAAGTTATAATTATACTCGTTAGTTATAATTATACATGTTAAATAAATAAATCGTATCTCAATCCAATATAATCTTTAATCGTTTAGTTTCCTTCCTTCTCTCTGTTTACATTCGTTTTATATATTCTGCCCCTAGAGTATACTTGGTCAATTATAATGAGATTTAATAATAGTGATTTAGACTAAAGTTTTAATACAAGTTCTGAGTAAGAAGATGAATGGACATCCTTAGACCAAATAACAGGTGGACAGGGAATTAACCAGACAGTGCAGGCATCATCAGAAAAATAAGTGAGGGAATATCTAAAAAACCTTAATCTGGTGTACCTGGGACCTGGTGCAAAAATAAGAAATAGACTCGTAAGATATTTCAGTGGGCGTTACTATAACAATCGAATGAATAGATCGTCGCATCTAGAAGAGCAATTGTACGCATAAGGTAGATTAGAACTGCCTCGCCCAACTCTACTGCAAATACCTGGCAGAAATAGAAGGTGCGCTATGTTCTAGTTACATACGACTAGTAAACGGGAAGAAATAGAGAATTTAAATAAGGACAGAAACACCTTCGAAAATTAAGTCTGGCAACAAGTTAAAAAAAATCTACAGAACCAGATGTCACTGTTAAGATTGTACGTCAAGCCACTCAATAAACATATGCCACAGCGTACAAATAGTTCAAGTGAAATATGCAGTACAAACACACAAGACTTACTCATCGACAACATGCAGCTTAGAAAAGCACCCAAAAAATGGGGTGACCTGGGGTGAGTTGGTCAGTTTGTGGGAAAGAGGAGAAGAATGCCTAGTGCCACAACAGGAGATTCTGGTATAGGAAAAAACGACTATTTTGGGGGGAGGGCAAAGAGAGGACGTGTATCTGTAAGAGATGAAGTGGGGTAGTCGAATGACAAGCGAGGTGGGTCAACAAGCCAAATTGACGATTCACCAGCTAAGAATAACACAAAAACAGTTCTTTAACCCAGATACGCTTCAACAAGATTGACAAGACACCTCTTAAGAAGAGAACACACAAATCTAATTTTTTTATTATTGACGATAAATTTGGAAAAAACCAATGAATTAAGGCATTACGGAGATATTGCTTACGATTCAGAAAGAATTCGACAACGTCTTTCTGAACATGCATTAGATATTTCAAGAAGACACACTTTAGGTGACGAGAGAAACCACCAGATGCTTAGGCAACTAAATCTGTACCAATTGGACCACATAAGTAACCAATTAAGCAGGCAATAGGGGTAGTACAGATTTCAGGCGGGAATTACAAACAGTCGATATTTTTTACAAATGGGAAATAGAGTTCCGCAACGCTAGTAGAGATGACCTGAAGGAATTCATAGCAAAACTCTGTGAGTCTACGCTAACATACGAAATAATATTAGAGTGTGTACTACAAGCGTTACCCGCGATAATAGACGCAGAAGCAAATCACTGGTTCCGTAGGAAAAACTGTTTGTTGAGGTCAATTTGGGAAACGATGGATGCCGTTGCATTACAATTTAGGATTGAAGAACTGAAGGAAAGGCTATGAAGGGAGATCAATAGGCGCACGTAAGGGCCAAGCAAGGACGTGGCAGCCTAATTATCGAAAATACAAACCCTTATAGATCAAGTGACCCCCCCGCTAACCATGGTACATCAGGTCAATAAAGTATATTGAAACCTGCATCCTAGTTATCGAGGCTGAGTAAACTGAGCCCACATGAAAAACTTCAAAGATATTTTTGTGCTAAAGAAAAAGTGTTATTAATTAAAAGTCAGGATGTGGACTATCGAGCTCCTTCCAAGCCTTAAGAATCCCTTTTCCCCTTTACTGCGTATCAGCCTTGCAGACAATTAACAATCAGGAAAGTAGCAGTAGTACAGTTAAAAGTAAATAACAATAATGCGCTAAGTACTACTGAAAGGAGAAAATTAATGGCCAAAGTTGGTACCAACGATCAGTCGAACCAGGGCAGTGCTTAGACCAAGACTACAGCAGAGCAAGGTTTTATTGAAAACACATCTAGCAGATAAGATCAGAGAGGCCCAAAGTTTAGTGCGTGTTCCATTTATAAGCAAGGTGAACACTGGCACAGGGATTTTCCCGATGCCATTTACTGCTGGAAGTGTTAAAATGTCGGTAACAAACGGGTAAAATGTAGAAATTATGATACTCCGAGGCCGAAAAACTTCTAGGAAGGGACGCTTCAGGAGTCGGTGCTACCTCTCTAAATCGACAACAGGCTCGAGCACAATCTACAACTAAGTTATTGATCTTCGTGAGGAAAAATGTATATAGTTTAATTCCTAAGTTTAATGTAGTATGTGCTAGGTGCACGCTTGTAATCGGAAGATTATAGTAGGTTATTCTACACATACTTTTGAGGTGCACGTTAGGCAACTTGACGGCAAATTGGGTTTTTAAGGAGAGTACAGGATACAGTCTCTATAAGGAAGGTTTGTTGTAATGTAAAACACGAGGGTATTATTAATTAAGGAAAATGTTTCAGCATAGTGATGCAAGGGATGCATCCGATTGAATTAGGCATGTAAGTTATGGAATGTTTCCCATGTTGTGAAGCAGGAATTCGAGGCGTCAGTTATCAACAAATGACGGCACCACGCCAGACAAGAAGGGTAAGTTAATCGGCAACAAAAAACGCCCGTAAGAACTGACAGGTGCTAATAGAGTACTAGAAATTTGATCGTTGATCAGTGACCCAAGGCACTTCATCAACTTAAGTATTAATGGGACAAGGGCATCTACGTTGGTTGAAAGTGAGGCGGCGCATTGTTATTTGGGTAATAATTTTTTTTAAAGATTGAAAAAATTTGATGCTATAGCCTTGCTAGTCCACAGTAACAGTAGCAAATGGCATGCCCATTTCACTGCAAGGCACCACTAAAGTCAACCTCGAAGAAGAGTGTATAAAAGCGTCTATTCAGTTTGAATTGTCAGACATGCCTCAAGTATGAAGCAATTGTGGGCATTGACTTATTTTGCCAATTTAACATTTATATTGATTATAGCACAGACTCGTGGAGTCAAGATAGACTGATGTGGGAAGAGTATTATCCAATAGCGGAAAGTTCCACTTGTTACTCAGCTGCAGCTGCAATTGAAGGATTACATTTGCTATCTTCTCAGGAATAAGATAAGTTGATCCAACATCCCATAACTAGCCCCAAGAGCTAATAGAAAATTTTGATCTTGTATCGACTACCAGAAGTTAAATGAGGTCACCAAAAACAATGTCTATGTCCATACGTACATAAACAATTTCACAATCGTAACGAAATACTTTCAGGAACATAAGAAATGGCTTGGGATTGTCTTAAACACTCTAAAGGAATCAAACTTAGTTATAAATTGTGAAAAATCAGAGTTTGCATGTGGTGATGTAAAGTATCTGTGGCATGAGATCAATAGATGTGAATTACGCGTTGACCCAGATAAACTCAAACCAATCGTCGAATACCCAGATCGAACCAATCTAAAACAATTGAAGCGGTTTATTAGTTTGTTTTGCTAGTACGCTCGTTTCATTAAAGGATAAACTGACCTTAAAACACATTTAACAAAGCTTATCTCTAAGGACATCAAATGGGAATGGACCCTCAATTAGGAAAAGGCACTTGAGAAGTTAAGGCCTAACTTCTTGCAACTGTTCGTGTTGCAAACTGATGATAGTGATTATACAGTTGCAGGGATGCTTACACAGAAAAAAGATGGAGGAAAATATCCCATCTGCTACGTAAGCAGAACCTTAAGTGAAGCCGAGCGAAATTATACTATAATGGAGCAAGAACGTCAAGCAGTACTTTCGTCAGTAAACCGCCTTGGAGGTTATTTGCAGGCAGAAAGTTTTGTGATTAGTAGAAAGTTATCACTAAACACAGTAGCCTTTTGTGATAAAACGAACTAAAAGATTTGACAAATAGGCTAGATTGATAAAATACCGCATTGCAGATATATGATGTAAAATTAATTCACAGAAAAGGGAAGTTTCATCAAATTCTAGGCGTGTTGTCGCGGACATAAGAAAACCACATATTAGCATTTTAAAAGGTTGTTTTGACTATTCCTACGAAAGATGTTTGGTACAAAACGCGTACAAAGTCAGTAAAGTGTATAACCTACAAATTCCCTAATTGAAAGATCTATGAAGGCAAATTGTGGTACCATAAATTGAATACCTGAAAAGACCCTGTACTGACATTTTCGATGCATGAAAGATTGTTTTTTCAACAGAACTATGATTAAAAGCACTTCAGGAAGCTCAAACAAAGTCCCAGGCAGCATATTTTAGAGCTGACAAGACTTATTTGCATCTAATCATGTACCAGTATTGGCCAGGATGACCTTACAGGATATGTCAAAGCGCACCAGGAGTACCAGGAAAAAAAAGTTTTGCAGCAGGCTCTGGCTGGTTTAATGGGGAGGAGAAACATCGGATAGCCTTTGATAGCGGTAGCCGCTAACATACACGGGCCAAAGCCACCTTCTAAGATAGGACATTGATATATCCTAGTTTTTTAGGATCTCTTCAAAAAAAAAATGTGGAATTGCGACCTCTTTGCAAAGCAGATGGCCAGAACGTAAGGTAAGCATTTGAGAACCTAATTTTTAACGGGTGGAAAAATCAAAAATATATACTCATGGACAATAGAACGGAGTTCGTCAATAAGGAGATAAAAGAAGTGTGTGCTAAGTGAGGTGACAAACATACGACAATACTACCCTACCACGTGGAAGCGAATACTGCCGAGGGAGAAATATGAACATAATTAACCCAATAATAAGCTCTTTTCTTGGACAAAAACCATTAACTTTAGGACGTCTATCTCCCAGAATTCGGCTTTGTGATGAACAAAATAAAGAACGCATCCACTTAAATGTCTCTGGCATTTTCAAACTTCGGTAAGAATCTACTAATCTACCACCCATAACACTGACCAATAAAGGCCAAAGGCTAGCTCTCTCAAGGGATTTAATATAGATTTATCTTGATAAAGAAAGGGCTCGTCCAGAAAAATATTATAACAAAAATCATCGACCCAAACAGTTCCAAGTGGGGGACCTAGTATGCATTACGAAAAAATCACGTCCAGTCCTTAGGCAGGCTAAAATTTTCAGCAAAGTAAGCCCCTCAATTGATAGTTGCATGCGAGATTCTTAAAGCGTTGTTGGAAGTGGTAATTGAAATAAGGGAGATAGACTCAGGAAAAACAATTAAGACACACATATCAGACCTAAAAGAGTACACCGAACCCCTAACGACGACCTTAACCCCTACAGATAATATCCGCACGGAACACAATGTCGTAATGGTCGTGGCTGCTCAGCCAACGACAAGATCCACGGGTTTGGGCTTCTTACAAAGAACCAAGAGAGGACGTCAAGGCCAATCTGCACCCCTTTACGCTGAGAAGAGGCTGGATTTTAAAGCCCTTCGAGATAACGCCCCTCCCGAACTTAGATGAAGTCTGGGACAGGCATCAGCCAAGATGGGAGAGGCAACAACGCCAGGTACGCTCACCAACCACACGTCAATGGTCTAGCTGATTAGGGACGACGACTTTGATCCTGGCCCGTAGATCCTGGGAACAAACTAGCCCGACTTGGCAGTCCAGTTCCTCGTCAACACTATCGAGGAGCCATTGAAACCGCAACAGGAGCCAGTAGCAGAAGAGAAGGGGATAGCTCCAGAGTTGCAATACCTTAAGGGAACGGGAGAACAACAGACCAAGAAGTTCAATCTCCAGGTGACTCTCCCATTCCTCATGGCGTCAAAAGTGACGTGACCAGCTGACATCCCACGCTTAGCAGCTGGTAGCATGTGGAGCTTTCCTCAAATTCCAAGGGAGGAGATGTCACTTTTAAAACCAGTACCAGATTCAGTCTGCTGGGGATGCGGATGAGTGGGTCATCGATACGCGTGCTGTCGTCGACCCCAGGCGTGGAGGTTCTGCCAACAGTGTGGCCTCAGGAATGTCACCGTAGAGCAGTGCCCAAACTGTCAAGAGAATTGGCAGGAAAAACAGTGGGAGTTTATGGTTGAACAGTTGAACCCTCACGCCTACTGCTTTCAATATCTTTTCTTTCTTTTTCTCTTTTTATACTTTTTTTTTCTAGTTTTTGTACTTTTCTCTAGCCATCCTAATATTTTTTTTTAATTTAAATTCTGAATGTATATTACTATAATGATTTCGTTTCTCAGTTCCCGTTTGATAATGAATTATTTGTCTAAGTTAAGTCTTCTCTTTCTTTTCTGTTTTCTGTTGTTTTTTTTTTTTAATTCTTTAGGAGGCACATCGTGATAATAAAAGTCAAAAAATAAACATTTCGATAAGAAGTCTGATTTTTTATCATTTTATCTGTCATTCAAACACATTGATCAAAATATAGTAAATTGAACACAACTAACCATAAAGTATTACACAACGGCTGAGACGCATAGCACTAATAGCCCGGTATCACCTAATGCAGCAAAATCCATTGGCAATTACAAGCCAAGGTATTAGAAAAATTTTAGCACAGGGAGACTGGGTGGTTAGGTAAGGAATACACACACTATATCACTGGTGGCTTGAGAAAAAAGTAAAGTAGTCATAAGAAGATTTATAAAATAATTAAAAAAAAAAAAATACTTCAGCCCTACTCTCACCCCAAGAAATTGAATTTTTTATTAATTTTATTATTATTGATACACATTGTGTTGTTTTAATGATTCAAAGAAAATATTTATGTTAACATCTGTATATTTCCAAACAATAGTCAACGTGTCTTTTTTTTATTTTCCTTGTAATGATTTTTTTTTTCAATGTATGGGCACACCACAGGTTCGTAAGTATAGAAGCAATAATACTACTTTAAGCAAATAACACTACAACAACGTACCATAGTAACAAATACACAGAAGAAGACTACAAAGCGCCAACTAGTTAATCCTGTCACGATCCAAAAGAAATAGACAATACATCACACCATGCAAACAATTACACCTTATACACTTCCACCAAAATACACTTCTGTCGAGTTTTTTAGTTTCCAGCATCAGGTCCTATGACTGCAGGATAACTCGAACAGCACAAGCTGAACGTAGGGATTGTAAAAAGGGATTTGTGACGTAGCAAATCGAAAGTGCATACGAGAACTTTACAGAACCCGTAACACTGAAGATAAATGGCAAGAGTCCCATAGCTAGCTCTCCCTCTCCTGCCTGCAGCTTGCTGTAGTGTCCGGGATCCCTGTGTGAAGCTGAAAGGCCAAAGCGTTAGAAGAAGCTATAGAGCTCGGCTTGACTATTCTCCTGTACTTTCCACAGGTATTCCGGAGGTACGTGTGTGTGTGTATGTGCAATGTTAAGTGAGTAGATCTGGAAACGACTGCTATCAGTGCCGGTGTTTCGGGAGCAATCCTAGTATTGGTGACCAATGTGAAAAACTGCGATAGTTGATAGTGTGTGGATGGCCACATAACATACAGTGCGCCTGCGTGGTGGGACAAGATAGACACTTGAGCTCGTTGCGAGGTTAGCACCGAAGCAGCGTAGCGCGGCCTCAGCGATCTCTCTCCTGCCAAGTTACTGAGATGTAGTAAAGCAGAGAACTAGTGCTGCACACACATGAGCCAGCTCTCACGTGGTCGTCCAGGTTCCTTGGTGCCCACAATGGTGGTAAAACTGGGAGAAACATCAATGAGCACTCCGCTGGAGCCAATCCTGGTATGTGAAAATATATAGTGTTGTTGCTATGAGTTTTAGTGCATGAAAGTGGTCGCTTAAATTACTAAACCCTCGACATTCTAGGGTCAGTCTAAGTCCTCTATTGTAATTGTAGCTTAAAAACAAAACTCTAAGTAAAGCGTATTAATACAGTAAGCCATGACGCACGAACCATAACGTTTTTGGAGTGCAGCGTCGAAATTGTAATTAAAGTAGCTGTTATTAATCTGGGTACTTAAACACTTAACACTCGTACAAAGTCTTGTGTTTCAATGCGTTTTTGTATAGCGCTAAGTGCAGCTGCAACCAAATAAGTATCTCAGTATGTGTGGTATTAGGAAATACTTCCTGGTACATGAAAACGGGCTATTCAGATCTACTAGCTATATGACACTACCCATTGCTGCATCCAGCACTGCCCATAACTTATAATAATCGTACTCCTTCCCAAATAACATCACAATAAAAAGTCTCTTAGTAAACAAAAGTAATAATTATACACGTTACCCGCTATTCCTGGTTAACGCGTTGCAAAGTAGACAAGTATCTTGCCCAGACGGTTTTTATCTCTCCACATCAGAAAAGTTGCTAGCATACCTTGTCAAAAATTGCCGTGAATACTTATCAATAATAAACCTTTTGTATATCCATGTAACAAATCGTCCATGAGTAAACTAGAACTTTCCTTCGATCGTTTTAATCTGTCAATATCTAATACGAAAGAATAAATTGCATGCCGTGTAAGAGAAATTGCGATCATTTATAAGTAATTTTACTTTCGTATATTTCTGTCACAGATCTCTGTTTAGTAAGCTAGAACTATGCCCCAACAGAGAAAGTAGCTTGGTCTTGCGGTAGAGTGCGAAGAAGTATGGTATTATGGGTATGCATATGGCCTAAGGACTCTTTTCATGTCGCACGGCAGCCACTGCACCGTGTGGATAGTGTGCATTCAAATTTAAACTTACACCGCATATGTATGGATTAATGGTGTAAGTAACTATCGAGTCATAGGTACTGAGATATCAAGCTATCACGACGATTTTTTACTATGTGTTACAAAAGCGCACAGTGGTTCAGTTGGCTAGGTCATGTATTGGGACGTGGAAGACTGTGGTTTGATTTCCGGCTAGTGCAAATTTTCAGGCAAGTACCATTTTCACATGTGCTTTTTTACCGCACAATTCTTCTTGAGGAGGATTTAGGCGACATTCTCGCAGCAAAAATAACACTAATTTTCCCCTACCCCCCTCCTCTTATACAATCTCTACCATCCCTTTCGTGGTCCCTTTCCTAAGTACTAAGTATATATAAGTATCCCATAGTAGTGCCATTATTGAAGGAGCCAGACAAAGATCACTATAATATAAAAAAAAACTATGTGTAACTACTAATCTATTAGATTAAAGCATTTTGCCATTTGTCAATGTGTATACTGTAAACTGTCAACAGTTCCTGTTACTACACTATTACTGTATAAATGTATAGTGTATATTTAATTGTATTGATTTTACCCATGCATATTTAACTATGTACACGTGCGTGGCGTTTTGTGATCTGTAAATATGACTGTTAAGTTACTAGAAGCTGTATTACCGTACACATACGCACACACATATATATTTGCAATTAACTATTATCCCGTCATTACTATTTGTTATTAATTGAGTCATGCTTTATAATGTCTTACATAATACTCAAATTATTTGAACTTATAAAGGTATAACTTAATATTAAATTGCGAGTTTAATTACCTTAAACTTTTTTGAAACAAATTTATTAGTAGTTACTAACTTTTATTATAAACAATTATTTCACAAACTATTTACTAGCCTTTTTAGAAAACTCCATAAGTTACAAAACAATAATTGAAGTTTAATTTTATTTACGGAAATATTCAGGGCTACTGCTGGAAAATTAATTTGATTATTTCCAACTTGCATACCGAAGAGTCTGAATAAATTTCGTAAAGAATATAATAAATCTAAATTGGACGTAAGCTGTCTTAGTTTTTTAATGAATTTATTCTCACTTCTAAGTATCTGTTGTAGTAAGATTTAAAAAAAATACTTTCATGACAAATCACATAATTTTTCGAGTTTCCAGCTTATGGAGTATTGATGTTATCGTGTAATAAAATTTTTAGTACATTATTTAAAATATGTATAGTGGAGAGAAATGCATGTTATGATATGTGATATCACGACCCACATAGTTCTATAAATGCCGTATTTGTCGATTTCTTATTTCAAGAACAAAGAATAATTTAGATAGCCAGTAGTGTATTTCAAAGCTAAGTAAAAATATAATTCATAGTTTTAAGTATTTACTTTTGCTGGCAGTCCTATGACTGCCCACTGGTTTTTCATAGATTCATTATTACCGTTGCTTATCATTATTACTATTATTAGTGTTTAAATTGATTTTTTGTATCAAAAATCATGTACACTTCAGTTTTTCCTAAAACATTTTATTTTATTAAATAAAGATTTAATACTCAGTAATGAAAAGAAGTAATAATCACACACTTTATCTTGTTACTAATTTTTTAATGCTTTGGTTTTAATGTTTAAAGACAAAATTAGTTTATAGCTTTTTAAATAAGAATGTTTCTGACACATAACTAATTAGTCAGGTCTTAGACTAATAATATCTTTGAATATTTTCCTACAGTGCTGAGTTGTTCATATAGTACTTTGATCTCTTTGTTACTGGTAACCACAACATATAGTTATATATGATAATTCTTAATTTATTTCAATGTACAACTATCCAATTGTTTTCAGAAATAACTGAGTATCTTTCATTTACGCTTTTAAACTAGTAAACGAGGTCTTCCTTTGTTGATTTAAAAAATTTTTAATGAGATTTTTTTTAGTAACACAATAAAATGAAGTAAATAAAATAGTTTCATAAGTTTGTGACTTGCTAAAAGTAGAAGTCTACTTAAAGAAATTTAAACAAAACGGTTTAATACGTCTTTATCTGTAGTAGTATTTTTAGGGTCTTATCAACTTTCAAATGCGTTGATAACGAATGCGTTAGTTGTAATAAACAATTTAATTAATCGTAAATCATTTCGTTTATTTAGAAGAACATAAGATGTGAGCAAGTGCAAATCAATTTTTTTAACTATTTTTATAAGAATGATAATTACAGCCGTAAGTGTCTTGAATTTTTGATTTAAAATTTTTAAGTCTGCATTCAATACTTTTAATTACTTCAATTACGTGTAAGATATGTAAAAAAAGTTTTTTTTAAGCTGTTACGCAGAACTGCACTGTTAATTATTTATCGTTATAAAAAGTTGTTTATTTGTATTTTGTTGTTAAATTAAAAAAGTAGGGATAGTTCTATAAACATTCTTCAATTGTTATTAGCATACTTAAAAATTTTTTAAGTCTCAAATTGCAGTTTTGATTGTTAGAAAATGAGGTTGTCAGCAAAAAGATCAGGGCAGCATTGAAAAAAAATTGTATTCACCCTATGAAACAGACAAAAAATCCTCCAATTTCATCTTTACTGTTACCCATGGCAAGGCTTCTGGTATATATATACGTGATATCTGATATTTACGTTACTTCTCAGACCTATAGGTGTGTAATGTACTATTCGGGCATTTCATACGTTATTTAAAGTACAATAAGGACATGTCAGAACTTTTGTATTAGAAGCATTACAGTTTTCCTTAAATTTTGGCTCTTACAAAAATAAATAAATCTAATCGATCTGATTGGAATTAAAAAAACAAAATGCATAGCGAGTATTCATTTTAAAGTTGTAATTTTTCATTTATTTATTATCTATGACTGATTTTATTCTAATCTTTAAATTTATCGGTTCCTTATAAGATTCTACTTAACTGAGAATAAATTATTGGAATATAGGTTTTCGTTAGATGACTAATGGATAATATAATAATACCACACGATAGAAAAAGAATGTTATTAATTTTTCATTAGAATTACTAAGATTTACCTTTTCCTCTGAAATACGACTTTTATTATTTTCAGAATGATCACGATTGCTTGTTGAAATTAGTGTAGTTCATATCATCGTACCTGAGCAGTTTTTTCTAAATGTGAAATAATTGCTTGAATACCTGGCGTCACTTTAAAATATAAATAATCTTTTTAAGGTTTTAGAGAATTTTTTAAAGGTTTGTTAAACGTCTATTTTAATTTTAAAAAGTGGCGTAATAGACTTATTTTTTTTAATGATTTTTTGAAAGATATAGTGAAGAATCAAGAAAATTTAGGTTATCATTGTTACCATCCAGGGTATTCTTTTATTGTTTATTATAATTTAACTTTAATAATCAAGTTCTTTTAACTTTATCATTTACATAAATCTGAATTTTGGATTCTCGCATGCCGCTCCAACTTTAATTATTGTACTTAGGAGTACTGCCTACCGCTTGCAAGGTGGCCACTGCTAGTTTCTATCACACATCGGAAGTAAGAAAGTAGCTAATAGTAAATAAGAAGAGCTGAGCGACAAACGAACGTGATCGCCTAGGTCCTACAAATACGTATATTGTATGAATCTCACTCTTCCATCTGTCTATGTAATAAAAGCAGTGGTAGAGCAAACCATACATATTTAATAAACATTACTGCACGTCAATCTTTTACTCTTCTTCTTTGCTCGATTAATCTTTCTTTTTCCTCTGATCCCTTATTCTGTCTTGGGTGCTCATGACGTCTCAACCCCCCAACCAAGAGTGGAGACAATTGACCCCAGGTCATCGTATTGACGATTATCTCTCACAGAAATACGTCATGGTTACCTCTCTCGAATTTCTACCTTAAAAGTCTACCTAAGACGTAGCTGTATAACCCCCGGAAGACTTGTTCAAGGGTACCCCCACACCCTTTAGTGATCGCCAGGGTTGACCCTACTCACAGGGCCAGAACTTCCTTCAGCAATCCAAGTGTTTTCGCACCTTGGAGGCAACCACCCCCGAGAGCCTTCAGTCTCTCATCCATAGTGAGATCCAGGTGTTGCCATCACTACAAGATACTGAGGCTCCCTGACAGTGAGAAGATCATCGGGCTGAGGTTAAGTTCAGTTATCTGGTCATGGGTAGAAAAATGTTTATGTGTAATAATTGTACTTATGAAATAATTTTGTAAAAAAGAAGTGAGAAAAAACTATACAACAATAACCCTGGCAACCAAATTATCTAAGGCTTTACGAAAAACGGCCTAATCACTACACACCCACGACGATCCAGACTATGATGAAGCCAGCATATCTACAACTCCCACAGCGTTACGGGCGATTCCATCGTCGTTATTTGGATTTATGGTATAACTCGTCTCTCTCGATAGGAATATAAGTCCTCCTTAAATTTCTCTCTTGTTTATAAGCAGCTCACTCCTACAGGCTAAATTTAATGATTTGGCGCTTGACGTGGGCCCCTCTTTAAAGAACTCTCAGGTGCTGCAGGAAGGTATCCACGAGTCACTGAGTCCACCAGCACCACCGACCGATAAACGCCTAACTCGCAATCAATCAAATGGTCTCTTGGTGGGGAGAAACACCTAGTGGTGCTCGACAAGAAAAAAACCAAGAAGTGGAAGCCACACGACATAATCTCTGCCACTGAAACCACCAGCCTCGAGGAGCTGCTAGATAAACTTCTTTAAAAGAACTAAGAATAATTACCCAAGCGACTTTTATACAGAGCTTGTTACCACGAAGACCCAGAGATTTTTTTTTTAATGTGAACTTTACTTTCAGGCGTACAAGACCCTCGATATTTACAAAACTTTGGTAGTTACAAAGGGGCTTCGCGAGGATGCCGAAAAGTGGTGGCAAGTGTATGAATATTTGTCTCTCACATTCAAACAATTTGGAGAGCTTTTTTAGGACCACTTTGAAAGTTTAGAGATCTAAGGAAAATTACACTCGGAATTATGTTCCAAACATCAAACAGAAAAGGAGCCAGTAGCGGCATTTTTTAAGGTAAAGTACCTCTTGCTAAATAGGGTCAGTGCTACAGCTGACGACAAGGTAATAATCACCACGATCGTTAAGCTTATTTCTCCATCAATTCGTCAGTTTCTCTCAAGCTATACATTCAAGACCTACACAGATCTTTTTACCACAGCAGTCCAGTTAGAAATGGATGAGGAGGACCTCGCGAAGACTCATGGCAGAATATCTGGTATTAAAGCCAAGAAAACCCCAGTTACAACCTCGTCTAGATAAACTCCTACCACATGGCCATCCAAGTGCCACTTCTGCCCCGATTACCATCTTTATAGGGATTGTCCCGTTGGAAATGCTGGATCCTCAACTCTCCTGGAAAACGAAACTAGAGGATCGTGGGTGCCAGCAACAGGCACTCTAGAGGGACGCCAGCAATTCATGTAACCAGCAAACCCAGCCAACTACTTCAGAAAATTAATGTTGGATTGGGTCAACGAGAAGTGGCCGTTTCAGTCAACCAGGCATTTATCAACAATTTTTTACACCCCTCACTACTCTCAGAACAGAAGAAGATCACATCCGATACTCAGCAGTGTGACTTGGCCTGTGGTATTGTAACTCTTTCGAATATCGGTAGTGTTTGTCTTGACCTATGGATCCAGAGTGGGTTGTTCTAACTCTGCTTTCTCGTGGCACCATATCTACTACATCCAATGGTCCTGGGCCTAATGACTCTGTATAAGGAGAAATCTATTTTGGATATAACGAGGGAAGTACTGTATTTAAGGAGCAACCAACGGATAACTATCTCGTTTGGGTCACGTCCATTTCAGGAAAATCAGCAAGCCACTCAAGCCCTAGATCAGGTCCAACTCGGGTTCTCTAGAGGTGCACGCACCAACCTTCTCAAACTTTTGCAAGAGCACGCTAAAGTCTTTAGACCTTCGACTTGAAAGTTGCGTCAAACTTGCACTATATAGCACGCGATCCATGTCAGTCTGCACAAACCTTTCTGGTTAGTACCATATCCCTGCTCAGATGGAGGTAGGAAACTTACCAAGGAGCAAGTTCAGGAAATACTAGCTGGTAGCATCATCAAGCCATCCTTTTTACTGTACAGCTCCCCATCGTTTTCTCATCGAAAAAGGATGATACCAGGCGATTCTGTGTGGATAATAGTTGGCTGAATTTGATTACCGAAGATACCTCTCAACGGATACCCCACATACATCACGCCATGAAGGACATAGGTGCAGCAATTTGGTTTTTGAAGTTGTATCATAAAAGCGGCTACTGGCAGATAGCTATGGCTCCAGAGTCCATACAATACACAGCTTTCTCCTTACATTTTGATCGTTGTTATCAATTGTTAATCATGCCTTTAGGGCTGAAAGGAGCATCTGAAACTTTCCAGAGGTTAATGAGTGAAGAAGTCCCCACTCGATACCTGGAGAAGTTCTGTCTTGTCTATAAGGACGATGTAATCATGTATACCAGAATACACGAGAAATATCTAAGACATACAGCTTTCGTTTTAGAAAGATTTGAAATCACGAGCTCATAGTAGCTGTAAAAAAATTTGTCTTCGTGGCATCGGAGTTGACGTACCTAGGGCAAAAAATTATTACCAAGGGGAATAAGGCCCTATCAAAGCATGTTGAAGGGCTGTGCAGCATACGAGTATTAAAAGCTTGAAAACACTTACAGTTTTTCTTCGACACAAGTAAATGGCTTTGAGAATACATACCTTGTTATTTCAAAATCACAGCTCCTCTCACAGACCTTATTAGCAATATGCGGCCGTACAAATGGACTCCAGAAGCTTAAGAGGCCATAAATCACCTCAAGGTGGAAATCTCAAAATTCTTACACTTGGCTTGGCACTATAAGGGTTGGCCATACGTCTTGCAAACAGACGCTAGTACTCGCGGAAGGGGAGCCGTCGTATACTAGATTAGGCCTGATGGTCAATGTAGTATTATGAGCTATGCTAGTGCTAAGTTCAATTTATTTGAAGCCAACTATCACAGCATTAAATAGGAGCACTAAGCAATGGTTTGGGCTATTAAAATACCAATCCTTTTTAGAACACCGATCGTTCACCTTGCGGACTGATAACAAAAGCCTCACTTAAGCAGACTTGATATTAGTTTAAACGATTAGTCTATCCTGTTCCAGAAGTACAATCCTTTTATCAAACACTCTCTGGGTCGAGAAAACCAGCTGGCGGACTGTCTCTCACAGAATCTGGTGGAAAAACAGCCGGATAACCTAGACGATGTAGACCGGATATTGCCTCCAATAAGTCCTCGCAAAACATCTAGGAATGGAGGAAACAACTCTCAGTATCAAAGGCTACCACTATTGGCCAGGGATGAACTTTGAAATCAAGTAATACGTCTGGGACTGTAGGTTACGCACGTACCATAATCAAGTAATCACTGATCTTGGTACCATGCGGCCACACCAGCCCAAGCACCCGTGGGAGATCATAGCCATAGATCTTATGGGTCAATATCCAGAGAGCTCAAGGGGGTGCCGTTTTTCCCTAGTCGTCAGAGATCTCTTCAGCCGATGGAACGAGGCTTTTCCCCTAGGTTCATCGGAGGTACCCCAGCTTACCAAGCTTATCGAGGACGAAGTTTTTGCTTGTTGGGGGTATCCTTGTGCCCTTTTTACGGATAATGGTCATCAATTTATCAGCCAACACTGGCATGACACCTGTTCTCCTTCAAAAATTCAGCATTGGACTTCTTTCATTTATCACCCTTGAGCCAGCCCAACAAAGTGACGGAACCAAAAGATTAAGAAAGGTCTTTCACTATACTTGCAGGGAAAATCTCACAATCAATGGGACGTACTCAAACTGAGATTGCTATATTAACCAAGTAATTGCCGTAACGCCGCTACTAGGGCATCTTCGACCTAACTGCTGTTGGGTCATGGTACTTCTTGACCAGGGGAATGGATAACCTGTCAGCTAGAAAATCAGCTCTCATCAAAAATTTATCAAAGGGCTATAGATCATCAAGCACGATACCAGGAGAAGCACAACCCAACTGGTAAACACAACTCCACCTTCTCACCCAGTATCATGGTCTACACCCGTAACCACCCACTCTCGAAGGCTCTGGAACAGTTATGTGCCAGCTTTGCACAAAAATAAAAGCGTCCCTACTCTCTACTGCTACTTTTTGCCAAAATTGTGATACCATGTTTCATGTCTTAAACGTCAAGACGCAAAAGTTGAAAGTGCCAAATAGATAGGGGATGGATAAAAGCTCGTTACCAAAACTAAAGAAAACAATTGGTTCGTGTATCAATTGTATTGAAAATTTATGTATTGATGTACTTGTAAAAGAAGAGGAAAACACAAATAGTCCACCCAACAGTACATACAAAACTATTACCAAATCGGTTGTTCATTGTGAGTCAGTTAGTACATTATTTGTTAATTTCATCTTAAGCTTGAAGAACTTGTATTCACTTGCATGTAAATTACTCAAGAGCAATTGTATTGAATATTTTTTAAGCTACAAACTGTCGCTGGATTACGTATCAATAATTTTTTCTTGTATCAGACGAACAAATAGATTTAATAACAACTCCACAGTGACTCAGTACGTTTTAGCGATTAGAATGTTATTGTCTAATAAGCTCGATGTGAACGTATCTTCATCAACAAACTGTTTACCCCTAGATTACACTTTGCTTTTATCTATAGAGAGCTTTGAACTTGGTAACGTGGAATCGTTTAACAATGATGTAAAGAAGAAGAGTGTAGCCAAAAACACAACTAAGGTAAAATCGAATATAAAAAATGTTGCTCTTATCCTCAAAGAAAATCGACCTTATTTCGATCATGATAACTGTAAATCATCAAAGTGGAAATTTTCTGTGTACAATGATAAAATAATTAAACAGGTAGTTTAATTTATGTGATACAAAAACAAGAAAACTGCCAGAAATGTTGCGATTTGATTAATGGATTCAATATCACAAACGAGTCTCAGTTGTCTGTTCTACAAAATTATTGTGGCTTGCGTTTTGTTGCAAATGACGTTTTTATTATTTGCACAAAAATGAACATATTAGAAAAAAGACTAACTTATTTAATGACGATATTAATAATTATTGAGTAAAAGACGTTCTAAGAAATCTTTCGAAGGATATTTTAACTGATAAACATTTTTCTATTCATTCAGATAATTGTAGTAAATGATTTTGTTTGAATAATAAAAGAATATATAGATTTTTATTTAAACATTAGCGTACCATTCTTTAAGATGATTATAAAAAAGTGCGCATACTTCGTGACAAATTAATAATATTTCAAGGACAAAAATAATACGTTCCTTCCTATTGTTAAATCTCACATATAATAAGTCATGTTTATATTATTTATGTGAAAAAATTCTAGTCTGTAAACTTAATTGTAGTAAAACAAAACTATTAAGTTACATGTTTTCGTTATCTTCTTTTCTAAACTTTTTCTTAATTGACTAACATATTTTTGTCAACACGTGCCAAATGTGTCTTCTGCTGCAGTGCTGCACTGGTATACCCACAGACGTACGTATACAAACTGTAATATATAGATAGTAGTAAACGCATTTAGTGGTATTAACGGGGTGTGGGTCAGGGGGACTGAAACAGCCAATCAGGAGTGGTGGCACATTCTATGCTCTCTCTCGTACCTTTTGACGCTGCCACTTCCAGGCCAATATAGCAGTCATGCCCTTTATTATTATACCTCGATGTTTATAGGAGAGAAAGAGATTTTTCTTGTCTTTTGTCTTAAAACTACATACGGTCGAAAAAAATTGACGATACAAAAGAAAAAAACCATAATAAAATAAAATGAAAGAAAAAGTAAGCCTTTGACAATGATTTTTAGATCAAGAAGAATGATATTTAGCGGCTCGAGGGAAAATAGGAAATAATATAAGTTATGATAGAAACTCTTATTTTCGTATTCAGTTGAACAACGCCTTTTTATTAAAAAACGAAATGCGTATCAATACAATGAATAGTTGACAGAGTATTCTACTGTCAGACAAACACAAAAAAAAATAAAAAAATCATTTTCATTCACAATTTAAAGTAGAATATCCCTAAGTGTGTAAAGAGAAACAAGAAAAAAAGAAAACTATTTAATTAGTAAAGTATAAAAACATTTTAAAATTTAAACAAGAATAACATAAAAAATGAGCACGTACATAAACATGTTTTGTTAGTTTGTATATTCACTGACTAAAGATACTAAAAGTTTAGTAAGAGGAACAGTAAGCTGGCAAAGACCCACTGCTTACCTTTTAAATAGATTTTGTACACACAACACAAACGTCATGACACAAACATAACACAAAAAAAAAAAAAAAGAAGTAGGCATGCATCCGTGCACCCTTCCTAGTTTGGGCCCAAAAAAATGGAAGAGCAAGGAAAATAAGAAGATAAAAACAAAAAGTCAGGGGCTGTTGGAGAATATCTAGTAAGACAGTCAGTCGATAGTAAGGGGTAGGACCTTAGCTTTAAACGGTTAAGCTTAACGTGCCTCTCTTATCGTTTTCGATATTATTAAAATACTTGATCATAACTTTTTGTATAGAATTCTATGTAACAGTGGCCTTTTTCTGACAGTTTTTAAATAGCTTGTACGTTTTACGATTATCAACCCAATTGCATATTTTATTTTAATGCTGTCTAATTTGTCAGGCAAACCATGAATCAATTCGTTTTCAATTTATTTTTAATATTTAAAACTTATATAGCCTTGTGTCTAGTGCCATTTATTATGAGTAAATTTTTTATCATTTCAATTAGTATTATTATTTTTATAAGTATAATTAACATATGTCAATATCCAGAGAGCTCAAGGGGGTGCCGTTTTTCCCTAGTCGTCAGAGATCTCTTCAGCCGATGGAACGAGGCTTTTCCCCTAGTTTTAATAGTGAAGAANTATATATTCTGTATTATAAGCTGGTACAATTTCACTTGTATTTGTGATTTTTGACATACTCAAAGTATGTTTCCTTATGATTTGCACTCACTAAGCATTATCTTTGATAATTTATGACTTATGTAAATTTTTATTATTACAAACTTTTAGTTTTTCTATCCTATTTCTTGTAACCTTCTATTATTCTTAATGTGGTAATTTTACTTCAACCATGCTGCTTCAATTTATGTTTGCTTAGAAATTTATTCCTGTTTTTAGAATGATTGGTACTGCCACTATCTCATATCCAATTTATTTTGTTACTGGTTAAACAGTTATTTTTGTCTCTCTTTTCATGCTTGATTCGCACGTTCCATGCTCTTGAGAAGTCTTGCTATAATTGGTGGCGATGTTGACATTCTTTGCTGAGTATGCTTCTACAGCCTTTACCTCTGCTATTTGCTCTGTACGTATGTTTACCTCTGCTGTTGCCTCTATATCTCCAATTTCTTTGCTGCGTCTCTCTGGTTTGTGCACCTTCGTGACGATTGGATCAGCCTTTATCTTATTATCTCGCTACCTATCTGAAATATAACATTCATAATACTGTTATATTAATTCTATATGAAGCTTACTAAAACTCTTTTAAGTTTCACTTTCTACACTTTTTTTTTGTAAGATTTTTCCTTCAATTTTTAATTTCACTTAACAGTTCTTTGCTCTTCAAGTTTTGAATCTATGTATGGTCTTTAATTTTATTTTAGCTTACTAACAATGCTTTTGACGTATATCTATTTTTTGTGGCTTTGTTTATTTCTCCTTCAGCAGCCTTAAGTTTATTTACTATTCTCTCATACTCATTGAAAAATTTTTATGCTTGTAGAAAGTTTTTCAACATAACTTGCTTTTTTTTTTATTAATTACTTGTAGTGCTGTGAATTTAGTCATGTTTACATGTTTTTTAAATTTTTGCATCATCTTATATACCTCTTTGATATTTCTTATCTAGACTAGTCAAGCTACCAACTTGATACTGTTCTTGCGATAATCGCTCTTGTTTTAAGGACACCTTTATTTGATGTGGCTTCTGTGACTGGCTCTGTTCCTACTCTGAAAGCTTATTATTGACATTGAGTTGTTGGTCTTGTTACAACAGCTATCTTAGTTTCCATTTGCTGAATTTTTCTTCATCGAATACGGGAATCATGACATTGTCAATTCTCACACTGTTGGCCGTTTTATCTTTTACGTATTTGCTAGACTTTTTGAAAAATTTCTTCGTTATATGTATTCCTCTTGTTATCAAAAAAAAATTTTTTTTCAATTATTTTATATCTCTGTCGATACTTTATTTGTCTTGTTTACTTCCCATTAACTCATTTCAGCTTGTGCACTTTATTGTCACCACGAGATTACTTGTAACCTAATCAAATACTTTGTCTTCATGACTGTATTGACACTTTCATCATGTGAGCTTGCTTTCATATTATTTCTTTAATTTTCTTGTGTTAAATTGACACTTTAGCCTAAACATTGTCCTGAGCTGATTTTCACGAATGATCAAAGCAGCTCCTGAAAAATCAAAAAAAAGGATGCCCTTATCACAGACTTCTAATATGTTGAAAACAAGAAAAGGAAGAGGCTTATATATGATTATATATTTTACAAAATAAATTTTTAAAAAATAATACATCGTCACCTCAACGTCTTAAAGGAGACCAGTTACGACAAGAAATAGGGCTTGACTGACTGTGTCGCTTGGTGCTGCCCGTAATATTTGTGGTTGTGATTAATATGCACTTAAACTGGATGTAGACTTTATTAATTCACTAATATTACAACAGTTTTACTAATGAGGTTTCAGAATGGCTCTGAAACAACAGTGTTATAGATGGAGGGAAACTTGAGAGGGTAAAAGATTGTTCTATAAGTAAATTGTTCTGGATTTCACCCTTTTCGACACTATAATTTTATGCTTGTTACACAGATGTAAGGGTACTGAGAACTGTTAAAAATTTGAATTAAATGTCAGCAATAGTACACCTCATTTGTTATACATTGTTGTACAGCATATACACATATTTCTTTGGGAGCTATTTTTAAATATGTCTTTGACTACATTTTACATTTTTCATCTGTTTTTTCTTTTGTTTAGCCAGTCTCTCGTGTCATCAGATACTTTGTTATTATTTTTTTTTCTCTTAAATGAGACAGTAGTTAGACCAAACACACACAATGTCATTAAATAAAATAACACTAATTATTGTACATAAAAAGTGACCCGAGTTCTGGCACTCAAGACCCTGAAGACCAATTTGTTAGTTATTTCTCTTCAAAGCTTTGAGTACCAGAGTTTAGCCATAAACAAATTGGTCCGTGATATAATTAAAAAAAAGTCAAATGGACTTTTTCTGACCATCAAACTATCAGGGTACATTGAGAAATTGGTTACTTGAGCCTTGAAGCACAAAGTCAAACAAGTCTTTAAAAGACGCGTACGTTGCAGTCAATCACACTTTCTTAGCTGTCAAGGTATAAATAAATGTTATTCAATATCTTTTTGTTTTTTAACTATAACGCTTTTTTGACTGTACTTTTAGAAAACACTGTTTTACATATTCTTACAGTTTTTTTTAATAAAACTTTAAAATGTGCATACACAAAAACTTAACTTAGCATGGCTGAGGCCACTTTACCGTCTTTCTTACAGTCTTAAGCAAGATTCTTGATCATATTATGTTTTTGTTTCTCTATGAGATTACCAACTGTTGTAGCAAAGTTTAGAAAAACCTGATCTTACTCCTATAATTGACTTTGTCATCATTTACCTTATCCTTAAAGCAACTCCAAAAACTAGAAAAAATCCTTCGGAGCTATGAAGCTTGGGATTTCAGAGATATGACCAATGGCCAAACTCGTGATTTTCCAAAGAGATATAGAGTTTCGGAAGCAGATGGAGTAGGTAAGTCGAACTAGTAGACAGACGAAAAGCTTAGGCACTCACTGATTAAAGCATTAGCCATTACCATGATAGTCTTCTTTGTTTTCTCTGACGATAACAATAGCACCCGCTTTTGGCGTTAACCGTACGCACACGTAAAAAGAAGGAAAATAATTAAACGAAAACTTAAATAAGGAAACAATACAAAAAGTAAAGACAGTAAAACACAGTCAAAAGAAGGTTTGGATATGGAAAAACAGACTTTATCAATAACGTCACTTTGTTACTGACCTTGCGTCTTAGAGAAATGCAACGCTTTATTTGCAATTCATAAACAATACGCTTCTCTGTCTCTTTGTGTACTATGTTAGTAACTGGCCAGTTTTATAAAGTTTTTTCGACACTTTTTGTGACATATAAATGCACAATTGATCGCTAATCTGGTACAATGCCACTACTACTACCTCTTTTCCATGTTACTCGAAAAAGCCCATCTATTACATGGTTAATAAATAGCATTGGTGCAATGCATGATTTTAGGATGTCACAAAAACATTCCTAAAGCTTACCTGGCTAATTAGGCTGATGACTCGCACAAGTCCTTAATTCATTTGAAGAAGCTATGATTCGTGATGTCAGTAAGAATGTCAGTGTTTAAGGTCTCAAGTTTTTGGGAGCCTAAATTATGGCAAAACACTACTTTTCGATTACGCTATAATTTTTCTTAGCTGTAGTGAAGATGCCACTTATTTAAACGTTTGGATGTTTCTCATCTTCTTCCAATGCTAACACGGCTATAATGACATTGTTGCAGTTTTTAGTACAGGATTCTCATCTATAAATAGGATGTACTATCAAACCAACTCTAAGAAATAGCACAAATTATTAACGTCCTTTCACTTTAGAAAGTGCAAATTTGGTGCCATCTTTCAAGAATTTCGTCTCAAAACCTTTTATCTTACATGATGCTCCAATAAGTTGATTTGCACCATGACATGACATACATGTATCAAATATCACCCTTATGATCACTAAGCCTGATTTAGAAACTTATCGCAATACAAATTATAAGCAGTCGATAAATCTAACAAAGTCATCTGTCGTTATTACTATAGTGTCAAGGGTACTAAAAAGCATCACCTGCAGTTTGGGACCAAGAGTCGCATTGATAAGCCGTTGGTAGAACATCAGCACATTGATCACTCTAAACAAAATTAGCATTACATGCCATAGTTCTAGTATTGGTGACAACTAGGACATTTATCTCATATTTCATCAGTACCTACAAATCTGCGTACTCAAAGTAAATCTTTGACAGGTATCTTGCGCATCTTAGTATGTCTCAAAACACGTCACTGCTTTGTAACAAGTATTCATTGTGCTTTATCAACTTATCTAAGTGGCGAAAATCAAAGAAAAATTGGTACAACCCAACTAATTTTCTAGTTTTCACCAGTGCGCTACTATAACTGCTTGTTTACTTATCTTTAATGCTCTCATCACACAAATGTTATATTTTTTCATGGCTATGTTTTGCAACTTCAGTGACATACATTTAAACTGGCTTAAAATAAGCGTATAATTGATAAATTTTATCACATGCTTTGTAAGGCTTATCATACTGGCAAGTACACTACCACACGCTAAAACCCTATCATTAAATTAAGTAACGCTGTTTCTCTCATTGACCTTTATCGTTCAGTACACTCCATAAAAATAGTTTAAAAATAGCTGGTTTGTCTTAATCTTATAAAAGAAGACCCACGGTCTTCTTTTTATTTGTCATAACTTCTGTTCAAACTGAGTCCTATTGTTAAATACCTAATAAAAATCCATGTCCAAGAAAATATCCTGACTTATATTTAACACTGCCTTGAGAAATAAGATATTGCTCAATTACTAGGTATTAGGCACTTTTTCAGTCGTTCAGCCAAGTTTGGTCCAGTCATTGACAATATAGCCCCAGGATTAAATAAGGCTTTATATTATTACCCTTTCAACGTACTTGTGTAAATTGAGACTGTTATGGCTTACCTTAGCAATAATCGTTTCCCGAAACTCCTTATGTAGGTCTGTGGTATCTCTAAATCAAGAATCCCTTTTTTATCTCGGTCAACTTAGCACGTCAAGCTTTAATGTCTAGTGGGGGAAATCAATGTTTTGGAGACGGCATAAGCTAGTTTATTCCTGGAAATCTTTGTACTTGCTAATCTATACTATATCTAGGCATCTTTTCTTGTGTACGTATAACTCTCCATGGATTATAAGTCATGAATTCCATCACTCAGATTTTAAGCTTAAGTTTGCTGGACTTGATCTTCAACTGTTCCAATAAGTTCTGCTCACGTTTAACGTTTCTTAACTTTTTCTCTTGCTATTCACCTCCAGTAGACATCTTTTTTCGACCTAAACTGGCGTAAGCCATTTATTTATTTTTTGCTTCTAGATAAGTTATGCCAACTGTTCTAGTTTTTGTCACACGTTACATTATTTCAACTTGTTACTTGATTTGACTCTCTCTTGATGCAGTAGTTTGCTGCCTCCTGATATTATTACTTTTACTCTCATGAAGAACATTGATGTTTACAATATCTGAACTAATATACTCAGGTGCCCTATCTTCTAATTAACTATTTTTTTCTTTTCTTCTATGCTTATCCTACTATATCTCTGCAGAAAGTTTCTATAGAGCATCACTATCTTTATCCAATGCAGGTGTCCAGAAAGTTCGATTCTTTCTGGCCTCCCAGCTGTCAGCTTCTCAGACTCTCGTGAAACTTTTTGGCACACACCACTGGTTTAAAACTGCAATCCGTAAATCTGTTAGTAGACATTTGTATAGGATCTCGCTCTTCTAGCAGCAATTTTTCCTCCCAGTGGCCTACTCAGGCACCAGTATCAAATTCTTTTTTTTTGGTCAAAATACGTAGCACACATTTTCGGTGTATGGAGCCAGTTCATTCCAAATTCTACTGCAAAAAACGCATGCCTCCATAAATTTCTCTGGCCAAGTGCTACCACTTGCCTGATCACCTAGCGCAAGCTGTGATAGCTGCATCTATGGTCTACCAAGATCTGTCACCTGAGGCTGTTTAGAGGTACGACCCTCTTTTTTCCACGATGGACGTATCCTCTGTACCAAACTGCATAAAACAAATGTAGGTCCCAGCTATACTTTGGCTTTAGTTACTTGTGAGGTGGCCTAATATAATGGGCTCATTACTGAAGGACTGACAGAACTTTGTGTCTAAGTAATTGGTACCTGAGCTTACATGGTTAGTACTAAAACTGTAGTATATTTTCAATAGCAATATTTTAACATACTTGTTTGACAACATTTAATATTCCCAACACTTTTCTATTTATTTACTTGGCAAGAACTACTGTCAGATGCCTAGTTGCTACTTTTGTCTATCCAACATAAAACAGTTAGCAGACCAAGCATAAAATGGCATTAAAATAAACAATCCTACCAAACATTATGACTGACCAAAATTCTGGTGTTTGGAACTCTGAAATTAAAAAGACACATGGAAACATACACTTAATTACTTTTGTCATTCTGTTCTGTCAATCTCTCTCTATCTCTTTTTCACTTTCTATCTCTTTTTTTCTTACTCTCTCTCTCTCTCTCTCTCTCTGTCTTTCTCTTGTTGCCTCTTTCTCTCTTTCAAAATAACGGCATAATAACGACGAGTTCTAGAATTTGATTACAAACCATATTGCTGCTGACAAGATTTAAGTTAATTATATTTTCACATATCAAAAAGAACGGTCACTTTAAAACTGAAAAGAGACTTGTGTCTAGTATATCACCTTTTAAGTAAATGGATGACAACGCACACGTAAATATAGAAAATTAGTCATTTTCATAAGTGATGCACAATTATGTAATGCACTTCTAAGTGTCTTATGTTCTCTGTAACAGTGTCCCTCTTTTAGCCATTGTCCTCAGCCATCCTTAAGGGACTGTCAACCTAATTGATTTATGTTTTATGTAATACTGTGTGGTATGTCTTATTCGATAATTCTGTAGATTTGGTATACGTATGAGGCTTTTATGTTCATGTTATTCTTAAATTTGTATATATGTGTATAAACAGATGTATATATATTTTTTGCCTACATTTATATATATTTTTAACTTTAAATCAAATTTTAATGGTCATCGCTTATACATTAGAGGCCTACGGTGCCACTATGCATTATTTGCATTTGGCAAAAAGCTCTTAATCATTAAAAGACTCTAATTTTTGCTTGAATTCTCATTCTTATTTTTTCTCAGTGTTCTCGGACAAAATAGCCTAAATTTCTCGAAGAACGTTAACAAGTCCTAAGGCAATGTTACCCAGGGGCCCTTAACTTGTTGTTCATCCTTTGGCTTGTCTACGCCCAAGTACTCTCTTACTTCCTGTTAGATCCTGGCCCCTTTGATGTTCTTAGCATATGAATACTGTTATTCTGACAGGATACTACTGCTGCCAAACATTAGACCTCATCTACTTCTCTTTTTCTTCCCTTGTCTTTCTCTCTATCTCTTTTTTATTATACTTAACTTTCGATCCAATGTTCTAATAAACTTTTTTAATGTTTCCCTTAGATAAGAATTGGCAGTTTTTAATTATAGAAAAATATTTTGCCACAATCTCCATGTTTACCACACTTACTTATGACCTGGAAGGTGATCCTTACACAAACAATGCCATAATACTTCTCTAGTAGGCAAATAATGTGAGTTTCAGTTTAGAGATTATGTTGTGCTTGCCACTCTGGAATCGTTAAAAAACCTTAGACTTTTGCCCCTATGGTTTACTATTTTGTCTTATGTAAGCAACATTTCTACCATCATCGCAAACTTAAGCGCATAACATACTATTAATATGTTATAATATTCTTACTCAATGAGTATTATAGAATATCAGAACAATAATTTTAACGATAATGTTGACCTTATTCATTTGTTATGTGCTATATTTGGCATTTTTTTATATTGAAAAATGCTGGTGTGCGAAAGAAACTTCATCGATTAAGAATTACACAGCAGCGAAAAAAAAAACTTTTAATGAGGTGTTAAACTAAAATTACAATACCCATGATACGGCCTTTAATTTAAGATACACTTACTAGTGCAGTAAAAAGAAGTATACTCTGAGGCCTCAGTGACAAAGTTAGTTAACGGGGCTTCCTAGAGAAAATAATGCCCAGGTTTAACTCCTGACTATGGTGGAAAAATTATCTTCTCCTGTCTGATTTCTCGTCAACAAAGTCTTAATTACAAGCCGGTGATAATAATTACAAACGGGCGAGCCAATGCACCGCAGTATATATGAATGTGGTCTGTATAGTAATTTAAGTGATTTTACTGCTTACTATTCATATGTATGCATATACATTTGCTACTAAAGTTGGCATAGTATAGATAAATAGCACTACTATTTAATCACTGTTAGGTACTGCTTAACACAAAAATAAATCAATTGATTTTTATTAATACAGTGCAATGTTTTATTGACGTCATCTTGCATGACACTGTTAATATCATATTTTTTATGATTGCAAATACTACTTTCTTACAGAAATTAGGTTAGTTTTGATTGTATAAATTTAAAAAATTTTTAAAATAATAACTATAACGGCTTAACAGGAAAAACGTTAAAAGGATCCCGAAAAAATTTATGGCTGTATGACTTAGAAATGCATCTTACCAGGCAGCCAGTAGATTATGTGCTTAAGAAAATAGTAATTGCTTCATTGATGGTCCACTGCTTAGAGAAGACGGAATTCTTTGAAAATACAAGTAAGCTATCATCATATTACTTAACATGTTATATTAATCATTCAAATACTGACCAATTTTTTAACTTGAACATACAATATCAATTAAAAAACTTTCACTTAAAGGCTAAGCTTTTTTTTGGGCCAAAAAAAAATTTTTTTACTAAATGATAAACTGCCTTTGATTGACAAGTGTATATTGCTCTTACACTCTTTCTTATTTTCTTTCACACTCTCTCTGTCTCTCTCTCTCTCTCTCTCTCTCTCTCTCTCTTTATCTACAGGTACGTAGCAGTACACACGTTATAGCTGATGCTTTGTTATTATTGGATTTTGTGCCTTATTAAAACCTCCGCTGGAGCTTCTTATCTACAGAAGACCTTTCTCTGGAGCCCGAAAAGGCTTTTATCTTGTGTTCTGGTGCTGCATGCTTCCTGGTGCTTGAAGGTCAGGCTTTGAGTGCCTCCCCACGTAGTTTCCAACCTTGATCTGCTGCTGCCAGCTAATAACAACAAGCGAAGTAGTACAGCACTGCGCTCGAAAGCTCAATGTAGAATCAAGTACAATGCCTAGTATTTAGTGTATCAGAAGTTTGAACTATGAAACCATCAAGCAAAACGTCAAGTACATGGGTTTTCTGGAGTCTACTCATAAAATTACGTGAGCCTAACCATAAGGCACATGTTTTTTCCTTATTGATAAGTAGGCCATTAGAGAGAGCCCACAATAAGATATTATGTGAATCCTCATTAATCCTACGCACAACACTCGCTAATCCATCAATCGAACCATGAAGATATATACACAAGTCATCAGCATAAAGATGATAACGCACTGCATTGCTTGGATCTGCCTGCTCCCCAGTAAGTTTGGTTGCGTCATCAGCCGTAAACAGATACGCTTGCTTAGTGTTGGCTAAAGTACTTCCTGTAGCCACGCCATCACCAGAAAGTGGCGTCCTCTGGCATCAGTAACTGTTTTGCCATGGTTTTTGAGCACCATATTAAGGTTTTATCGCAAATTTCTGATCCGTGGACCATTATTCTTCTTTACCAGTTGCTGTCAAACTCATTTTGTTGCTCACTTTTGTTAATTTTGATTCCTACGCTGTGGTACTTACTAGCGAGATTTGACTGGGAGCGTTTTAACTCAGCGTTATGCAGAGACAAGAGCGTTTTTTTTTTTTATTTACTATTAGCAACAAACGCAACTTTTTTATAAATATGCCAATTTCCTCTTACATAAGTCGTTTTTAGTCACAGCTCCACCTAATACAGTATTACCAATGTATAGTTTAAAGCGCGTTAGTACCGTTATATAAGTATGTCTAAATTTGTATTGAATGTAAATGTCAGCCCTATCTGTACCCTGTATTCGTTGAGTTCTATTTTATTGGCCATTAGTATCAAGATGTTTAAGAGTAAGAAGTGCAGAAAAAAAATCGAAAACGATGTGCGGAGCTGTACTGTATGCAGTAGTTCAAAATTTATGCACCTAATTGTTTTAAATATTTTAATAACGTAGTTCAACTTGTATCACTTAACGTGTCCAAACAAAAGACTGGCTAACAGAATACAATATTCAAACAATTTATTATTGTGTAAATTAACTTATTTTGGAGTTTCTGAAGAGGTTTTAAGAATACTAAATAAATGATCTCTCAAAAACGACATCCAAACAAATTAAATTCTAGACTTCTCATCTAATGAATAAATAGTTCCAATTAGAGTCATTGATTCTACTTACAAAACAAACATAAATGTATATGTGTATATATATATACTAATTTTTATTATACACAAACCCTTACATCCTAACCCCCCCCCAAAAAAAAGAGTTATTTACGAATGGCCCCCCACAAAAACGTGATTTTGACGTAGCAGAAAAATTTGGTAATCCCACACTTATCCTTCCATACCTCCCAACATTATCCTCTAACTAGCCACACATCGTTATCGGTCTTTTTTTCCAGGCCGCCCATGAAACAAATAGACACTTTTTACACTTAAAAAATATTTATGCAACAAATTGTATCAGTTATTAATTAAACGTATAAGTAACCTTAACCTATTAAATAGAATACATATATTTATAATACATACAAATACATTAACATTAACGAAGTGTGAGACTTAACAGTATATATTTTATAAGTATAAAGTATAGGCCAAGTTATATATTCTTTACAGTTTGTTTTATTTTAGTTCTATGTAATTTTTAATGATTGAAACATATGTTTTTATGACATAATAAAAATAAATGCATCATCTAAGAACTCACATAATAGCATTTCTAATGTGATTAACAACATGTCGATAAAAAAATGAGGTGTGGATATTGGGACCCCCAGCTGATGTGAGACTTCCACCTCAAATTTCATTAAACTCGATAAAATAAAAACTAAGGAAATTAGAGTCCACCTCATTCAAATGGGTCTTTAAAAATCCAATATTAAAATAGTAGAAGTTTCAATAATATTCTGTATTAGAGCACTCACGTGCATAGAATACTCTGATATACTACTTATGTTACATGTAACTCACGTACCCTAAGAATGGCCATTTTTGCTATGATGTATGTATTTATACATTACAAACTGTTGGTAATGTAACGCATAATGAAGCGAAAATTTGCTATCATACTCCACCAAAAAAAGGTTCTTTTGTCCCATTACGTGAGACAAAATTTCTTTTTATTTTGAACTACTAATTGTGCATTTAATATGATATCATACATGTACAACATATAATAGTGGGAATCTTTGTATCAAACAACTAAGAATTTTTTTTAATATGGTCTACTACAAAAGTACAATAATCTCATTTTTCAAATTGAGATAAGAAAAAATGATAGACGTACAGCTTTTTTTCATTGTACAGTTGTAATTTTTTAATTTATTTGTTTTTTATAATTATTTAACATTTAATATCCAAATTAACCTATTCTTAACTCTTTATATGATTTAAACCAGGGTAAAGAACACAGAATAAATAAGTTTATGGGTAGGATTTGTATGATATAGCTTTGCCCATATTTTGCTAGATATGACTCTTATGAGATTTATAATTATTGTAACTGGTTATATACATCCGTGTTACATGTATTCACAGACTTTAAAAATGATGTGATATATAAAAAATTATTTTCAACCCAACTGGCACTCCTTTTACGATTCAAATAATTTTTAATTTTGAAAGGTTTTGTTGTTTTATCAACTTAACTTAAGTAAAGTTTCAAACATGCCATACAAAGTGAAATTATTTCTTACTTGTTGTTTGTGAAATACAGTCAAAAAACGAGAAAGTTGGTATTATAATTGTGCATAGTAAGGTAAAGCTCCTAATTGTGGTCCCCTAAATGTTGAGGTGAGCAACATAATAAATATTACATAGACAAAAAACCGATAGTATGCAAAACTTACTGATACAAGTTATTTTCAATGCCTTTTATATGAAACGATACAAAATTTACTCAAAACTTTTGTTTATTTATTTCATAATATGCAGTAAAAAATATAAACTTTTAGACCATATTTTCGAGACTAGGCGTCGAAGTACCTCAGCTTTTGGACCACTGTGTGTTTTCACATTATTTACGCAAAGCAATTATATTTTGCGCTTTTTATAAAGATTCAAGATTATTTGTAATTACTATTATAGCCTTTTATTTAAAATTTATTAAAATTTTAATGTTACAGTTAAAAATTCTATTGTTACAAAATATACCTAGATAAAATTTAAAAAATCAATACTCAGGTACAAAGTTACAAGAAGTTCTCGTGATAAAGTTGGAAATTAACTATCAGATTTCATGTTATACTGCAGATCGTTAATCTGTTTTTAAATATCTTTAAGATTCATTTTGAATATACATTTATTATACAATCTTCTTTTTTTCTTCGATCAAACCTCTTTAGGTTTCTATAATTTTTTATTTTTTTATTTTTTCTGCAATAACTTTATTTTTTTCTTTAAAGCCTTTGATATTATCTTTTACATGATTTCTTTTGGTGACTAGCTTTTTTTTTATTTTGCATCCTTTCATTTCTTACTATCTGCTTCTTTTCGTTCTCTTTTATGTTTTTAAAGTAAGCCTCTGATGTACCAGCTGATGGTGGCTTAGGTTCACCAGAATTTTTAATTTTTTTTTCTTTTTTTAGCTGGTAAATAGTTGACTAGACAACATTTGTCAAAACTTCTCTTTGAATTATCAAACTTACCGATTTTTAAAACTACGGAATTACTTGTTTCAGCAATGGCTGAATTCTTGCATTACTAACAGCTGAAGTAATTTTAGAAGGATTAACAGCTGAGTAAATTTCAGTACTGCTATCAGCTTAGCCAGAAGGGTTGCTCGTTCGTAAATAATAACTGTTGTTTGCGTTTTGTTGATTTGGTTCTGCAAGGCTTTGACCTGAAAAAGTTTATCATCAACATTCAAGATAATAATATAGTATGGTTTTATGTATGCTTGAACATGGTACTACTTACTTATTTTAGCGATAGCTGAGGTCTTGTCAGCATTACTAACAGCTGAAGTAATTTTAGAAGGATTAACAGCTGAGTAAATTTCAGTACTGCTATCAGCTTAGCCAGAAGGGTTGCTCGTTCGTAAATAATAACTGTTGTTTGCGTTTTGTTGATTTGGTTCTGCAAGGCTTTGACCTGAAAAAGTTTATCATCAACATTCAAGATAATAATATAGTATGGTTTTATAAATGTTTGAATATAGTGATAATTACTTATTTTAGAAATAGCAGACGTCTTGTCAGCATTATTAACAGCTAAAGTAATTTTACAAGTACTCTGAGCTAACTGAATCTCAACGTTGCTTAAAGCTGAGCCAGAAGGATTGCCAATCCGAAAGAACTCACTGTTATCAAAGTTCTGTTGATTTAATTCTGCAGTATGTAGATCCTACAAAATTTATACGTCACATTCGAGACAATCATGTCTTTATAATATATTTTCCAACAAACTTTTGCAAGCAGTCTGAGCATTAATTAAATTTTCAGCACTTAGATGTTCATTCAGATGGTTTTGTATCAAATTATGTGATTTGGCTATTTTTTTACAAAATTTATACGTCACATTCGAGACAATCATGTCTTTATAATATATTTTCCAACAAACTTTTGGAAGCAGTCTGAGCATTAATTAAATTTTCAGCACTCAGATGTTCATTCAGATGGTTTTGTATCAAATTATGTGATTTGGCTATTTTTTCTACAAGAAGTGTTTCTGTGTCGTCTTGAGATGTTAAATCAAATGTGATATCATTGCTAAGGTTTTAAAGAGCTTCAGAGATGATTACAGGTTCTGTTTCAATATTAAATAAGAATTTATTCGTAGGATTTAGTTGAGAACTTGAAGGTATTTCACCATTGGATAAAGATTTCAAACTATCTGAATTTAATAAAGCTTGAATGTGATCATGGCTAACTTAACTTATAAGATCAGATTCAGTAGAAGGAATTTCATGAATGCCTTGTTCCTGATCTTCTTGGGTGTTAAAATTATATTACTTGACTAATCTCCTAAATTTTAAGATATAATAAAAAAAATAATAATAAGATAAACATTATCTTTATAAAATTGCAAAACTATTTCAAACTAAGACAGGTCTCTGAGCTGTTTAGTAGTTAAAAAATTTATAAATATTTCATGAATAGTAAAATTCGATGTAAAAATCATTGTAAATATGTATATATACAGTTAAATGTAAATAGTAGGGTATTTAAAATTTGGATGACTATTTTAAAAAATCTCTTGTATACCAGGTAGAAGTCGCAGCCAACATTTAAAAAGTCCCTTATTTTCTTCACTTCCTGAGTACACACCAAGTTTCCTATCTATTTAAATTGATGAAGTAAAGCTGGATCCACATTGGCTTTAACGATCTGCAACTCATTACTTATAACTGCAGCAGGTTGGTCTTTTTCTTGACTTTTTCTAATTTTCTTCCTTTTATTCAAAACATTTAAATTAATAGCATTAGGATGAAAAAAAACAACCCTGCTGCTCTGAAACCATTAATAATACATTCTTTCTCATTTTTCATATTATTTAGGGTCTCCAGAATAACTGTTGTAATGTCTTCTTGTTTCAAAGTCTTAATGCCCCTCGTATTTTTCCATTTAGAAAGTGTTTTCCTCCACTCTAATTTGAAAGGGCTGAAACATCAAGAGGCTAATAGATGTGAGTTGAGTTAGTAAGAACCCCAATCAACTCCATACGTTCTCTACAATAAGACACTAATGGTAGAGTTAGATAAGAATTGTGATTATCCAAATACATCACCACAGGTTTTTGGATTTCTTCTCTGTCCAGCCAGGAATCAAATACAGTGGTCATGTATTCATAAAAAGTTTCTGATGTCTGCCATTCATCTTCTGGATTGCCGACACCCCAGCCGTTAGGATATTTTGCAAGAATAGTATCAGGAACTTTCTTCTTTCTAAGAATACATGACCATTAGTAAAGCCCTCGTGCTACTTGCAGAATAAGTACTCAAAACTGTTATGCGTTGCTCACTGTCATCCGTCACTCTGTGAGCTGCCTGAGCTCCTCTCTCTGCTTATACTACTTCTTCATCTGGACTAAGAGGAAGTGACGTCTCATCGCAGTTGAATATACGGTAAGGAGTAATATATTGTAAGCCCTCAGCTGTGAGACAGTCAGACTGATCAGAAAACCATTCTAGCAAATCTTCTCTGGATATGTTGGCTCATGAAGGGCTTAGTTTTTGAGGTCTTCTCTTAGTCAGCTTAGGCTAACGCTTTTTAAATCATTGCCACCAATGTTTATTTGGTCTGTCTTTTACAAACTAAGTCTCCAATCTACTACATTGACATACTTTGGTACAGCATTAAATAACTCATCTTTAGTCACAGGATCACCAGTTTTGGATCTAACAAAACTCCACAGCACAATGTCTTTTTCCACTTCTTCAGACAAAAAAGATTTAGGTCCACGTTTTTTACCAATTGTGTAAGGATTTTTTTGTTTTCTGAATAAAGTTGAAGCTAGAATGTTAAAGGCACTTGCAGCTATTTTCACTGGGACTCCATTAGCCACAAGTTTGAGAGCATGACTCACATCAGTTGGAGTGTACTTGTTTTAGATTCTCGCTTATTTCTCTTCTAGACTTTCTTACTTTTGACATTGTTATTCTTTTCTTTTTTTTGGGTAATTTTCTCCCTCTCAACACTCTTCTTTTGTCCCTTTGAATTCATTTGTGTCTGAAAATATAAGTAACTCTGTAAAAAACCGTAAGGAAAATTAAAAATGTGCATACATCTTCGGAACTTTTATTGTCCATAAAGGCTTGAATTTAATGAAAACTTAAAAGCATTAGGAACTTCTCCATAAGTAGGTTTATGTGACTGTGTTGATATTACGTAATCATACCACAATCATCACCGAGTGAATTGCGTGATTGAGACAGTAAATTATACTTACAGTAACACTTTGAAACTGGTTTACTGACGATTAAATCATTACAACCAGCAAACTCGAAAAAAAATATACTCTCACAACTGAGGTACTTGCTTGAACAGTGGGACTTAAGAAAAGAGCCGGTAATGATGGACTACTGTAATTGCGGGCCAAAAACTGGAGTACATTCATCAGAAGGACACCTTTTGATAGACCATCAAAATTTTGAATGAAGTTCTGTTTTTTCAATTTTTAATTGATATTGCAACGAATCCTTGAACTATAAGCTTTTGGATCATATATAAAACATTGCGCAAAACATAGTATACAATTTTAAACCTGTATTTCAAAGTAGACGAAAAGCGCATTCACACCTGCACAGCTCAACCGACTTGCTATACGCACTGCATATGACGATAATAAATACGATGAACAAAATGCTAATTTTATGATAATCGGGAGAAAATTTTTTTAATTCTTAGCTCAATGCCTTATATCATAATTGACTATTAACTTACAGACATTAAACTTGATTAACAATTATTTATTAACGGTTAATTCAGATATGGACTATTAACTGGGGTAAGGGGACCATAACTGGGTACTTTACCTTACCACACCACTATGTTTTTCTGCCTTGACTTGACCATACAGTTCCCTTTAAGAAAGCCCGTAAGAACTGTTATTTCTAGCCAATTTAGCTTTCCTGTGAAGAATCAGCGGTTTTTTTTTAATGTTGAGTTGTCACATTATACATATTACGTACAATGCACGTTTTTATGAATGCATATGTGTATACAACAGGATAAATAGAAAAAAGCGATTTTTATTATGTTTTTTTTTTAACTTTGAAAAGATCAAGCTATGTTTTGTGTCAGACATTCCTTTCCTGATAGTACCTCAGCTGTAACAGAGGCCCAGCTTAGCCCATATTATAGCTACGTCACGACTCTTACCGTGCAGAAGTATGTATAGATTATGCTTAAGCCTTTAAGGTTAGTACACTGTAATACATGAAAAAAAATCAGGTATATATCTCGGGACCCCTGAAAAATGGAAAAAATTATAAAAGATGTTATTAAATTTGGTGGTATTTGATTGTTTTTGATAAAAATAGAAGTTTTTCTAGAATAAGTGCCATCATCTCCAGGACGTTTTCGTGGCGTAATGTAGCCACAAAGCGATGGTGCTTATTAGGCAAATTTTATTTTCACTAACAAGGGCATCCCAGCCTCTCTAAACTCTCAAGGTAGAAAAAGTGCTTGTTTTTTTACTCTACATACTATTTATTTTAATTTAATTTTATTTATAGAACAGTTTGCCTGCGAATGTGTAATAATATCAGTAAATATCATAGCTCAGGAAAGAGTAAATATGAAATTATATTAATATTTTTTCTACGCGTCAACATGTAAACAACAAGAAAGAGAAAGAGAAATAAGATAGTATCAATAGTATCTGTACTACCGACCTATACATATGTATGCTTAAAAAAATGTATGTTTAACAATACGTTCATGGGTATTACTTTCTCTGTCTCTTTGTCTCTTTTTGAATACCTGTGCGTGGTTGAGCACGTGTGCGAATTTCGTGGGCTCTTTGATAAAGACGACTTTAGTTAGAGTTTCAATAAACAGAATATGAAGTCCATTAATAAGTTTGCATTATGGTTAAATATCTATTTTTTTTTAATGTTCTTGTTCACAAAGAAGCAATTTTTATAGAAATAATAAAAAAATACTAATTTTATTATTTATTAATCATGTTCTACAAATGCTTAATATAAAGAACAGCATTTAAAAAAACCTACCTGTATTAATATAACAGAGAGAAAGTTAGCATGACAACAGACGATCAATGTCTCTCTTTCTGTCTCACTTACTCTTACTGGTACTGCCAAAATGCCTTTTTCAGTTTTTTTCTCAACATTTTGCGCTTGTTAAAACTAGATTAAAAGTGTATATTAATAGAAAAATTTTCGCCCTACGTACTGGTTTATTCAATTTCTTTACATATCAAAATATTACAAGATTTAAGCAAAACGAGCTTTAACACAACGACATCCTTCTTAGTGGTTGTCACAATAGCATACCCACAAATAAGGTATTCTCCAGGTCTACTTTTCCAAATATCGATGAGTGGTTGGTTATCCGGGGGACGATCCCAAGACGAAATATTTTTTGGACACCTGCGTACCTCTCTTTAGCACAGCCTTCGTATACAAAGACTTTGAGGGTAAGATTTTACCTACCCACATACTGTTTTCTACCATCAAGAATAATATAAAAGAGTAGCTGAAAGTCTCACCACTGATCCTTTTCAGGGCCAATTCAAGTTATTACTTTCCTTACTTAACTATCAATCTCATCAGTTGTTTTACGTACTACCTAAGGTTAAACTACCTTGCAAACATTACATTTTAACGACTGTTTTCGGAAACAATTCGTTGATTTAAAAACTATATAAAGCCGGCCACTAATTAGCCAAGTCAGTCATTGAATAGGAGACGTCATTAACGAAGTTGTTCGTCACTATTATTTAACACTAGCATCGTATATTTAAAAAAGTCTTTGAATGAAAGATAAGTAATTAATGATATAATATAAATTAATTTTACCGTACTGGTGGTTATAAACCATTACACTTTTGTTTTAAATAAGTAAATTGTGAACCAGTATAAAAGAATGAGAATTAAATTTTTAATAAATAAATACAAATAGAATAATTTTTTTTTAGTATTAGAAAACATGAGCTTTTTATCTTATGCCATGATTTTTTACTGCCCCAAGTTACCGTATGTTATGTATAATTTATTTACAGAGAAGTTTTTTTTAAATTAAAGATTCAAAACTGTGTTTTTGGAAAAAGTTAGGTGATACTTGTATCCGTAGACCTGTAAAACGTTCGAATAAATTTATTTTATCTTTCTTAAGATCTCCTAGTGACTACAACTACATGAAACTGATTCTTTGGATTTTTTTGAGGTTAGGGCTATGCTAGTGTGTATATGCATACACAGCAGGACGTATTTGCACGAAACAAAAAATGATCATCAATAATAAGCCGTATATAATGATTTTTAAACGTTTTCAGCTTTTAAGTACCAAAAAAATCGACTTTTTTGCAGTTTTTTAAGGTTATGGACGTACTTCTACTGACAAGAAGAAAAAGTAGTTTATGTTTGTACCTATATATAGAGCAGATGTTAAAATAATGTCATTTTCTGAATGTTACGATGAGTTGAGCACTTAAATAATTATGAAATCGATTAGTCATGGTGGCTTACACAAACTATTTCCACCATACTGATCCGCCATTTTGGATTTTTCAAAAAGCGCACACGGCAAAATGAAGTATACATGTTAACCCTCAATTTGAGACCACAAAAGTGTTTAAAGGTAAAATGGAATTTTGAGGGCACCAGTGATCCGGTTAACGCGTTTTGTCTCATATATATATATNGTTGTGTGGTGATGGGTGCTTGCGTTATTTTATTTATTAATTTTATTAACAAAGTGACTATAAAGGGCTTCAGGTTATGTGGCAATCAGCAGTTTTGTTACTATTTAAAGCGGTGTTAAATTTCTAAGCGGCCAGTATGCGCTCCGGGTCACTGGGTTCAATTGCACTTTGTTATAATGTTTAATGGTTTGGGGTTGAATTTCCAAGTCTGATGGCTTTAAAAAATAGCTGTCTCTGTAGATTATACGGGAAAAACTGCAAATAAACAGCCTTTTGGGCTGATCATTCTTTTATGGCATAAAACACGCACACAACTTTTCAGCATAATTATTTATTGTTTACTTCCTACAGCTTATTATTTAACCAAATAAAGTGTATGTATTCCAATCAAATATGAAAACAAAATAGGCAGGTCGACACATGTATTTTATAGTTATAGTTACCATACATACGTATATATAGATTAACAAACTTTATTATATATATACATATGCACCTATGAGTATAATAATGAATGTAATTTAAAAGCTTGTATACTTATTAGATGCATATTCAATTTGAAATATAATCAAATATTTTCGTTATGTTTCCAAAGTTAAGCTAAACAATCCAATAACAGTATTAAAAGTAATTAAAAACTATGGACAAATTTTCTAACTTTTTATAAGACATTTAACACACCTTATTTGGATACAAATGTAATAATTAAATCAAAATATTTAAAACAATGTTCTTAGTTCATAAAAAATAACAGTGACTTGAAAATCACCCGATTAGACTAACATAAGAAATAATTTGATGTTCATTGTACATTTCAATATTATAATAACGATTATTTTGTAACGTTTTATTAAACAAACGTGGTTATTTTGCAAAATCAATAGAAAAAATTTATTTTTAGGTATTGCAACGAACCATTGTTTTACACAAAATTGTGGAGTCATTTAAGCTAGATTCTCGAGAAAAATAATTTTTTTTTCTTGCAAAAAGGTTTAAAATAAAGACAAAAATTAAAACCCAGTCATAGTGTCATATTTGACTCTAGAAAGATGTGAAAACATGCATATGAATATGTAGTACTATTTTTTATTGCGTTCTGAAGCATGTCACACGAAAAAATTTAATTTCCTGAAATTTTGAAAAAGTTGACCTTACAAATAGTAACTGTGTCCTTAGTTAATAGGAAATGCTTCATTGCATATCATATTTTTTATAAGTAAACTATACTGACTAATGATCAAAAAGTACCAACAAAGGTCAAACAAAAAAAGATTCACATGATTATTCATTGCAAAGTGTGTTGTTCATCGCTCTGTCTAATAGTTATAACAATTGGTACGTGATAGCTACAGTAAAAAATAAATGTTGTAGATGCAATTTTATTTAAAAATCTCGAAAAAATTTTGTCTGTAGTCGTACCACTTATGGTAGTAAATTAATATCGATTATTATTAATATGTAAATGTAAGAAATCATTAAAAACGTTTATTGAAGGCTGCGAATTTTCATTATTGAAGTTAACGTTCAAATCGCTAGGAACAATCATATGAAAAGGGTTGTAATTTTTTTGCAATGCAGAAAAATCAATATCTAAATATGGTAGCAAATTAAACCACAAGAAACAAATAATTCCATTATTGTTAGTGTTTGGTAAAATGTATAAATAATAAAGTGCCTTAAAGTAAGGTTATATTTATACGCATTAATTGTAACTGACGGACGCAAACCAATACACACGCACAAATGGACGGCTAGTTTCATCTCTCTCCTTATGGGTTGTAGACTAGTCGCCTCACCTCTGACTTAGACAGACCAATATTCTTACTGGTGGCAGCGTAAACAGGCAGCACTGACCACTTATTGGCCAGCAGCAGCGATCTCATAAGTGATAGATTATGAAGCGCGAAATTTGAATGATCCTCACGTAAACGTTTACTCAAATGAACTAAATAACTCACTTTGTTGGCTAATAAATATTTTGAATGGGTCAATGAATATTATTATTTTCATTAAATCCTTGTATAAATTTTTTTTTTTATTAATATAAATTTTGGCGCCGTAAATAATATCAATACTTGCTGCTGTAGGTGTTTTGATTATAAACAGTCCACAATTTTTTTTTTATTAACTGCTTGAGGTCTCATTTTAATATAATAATAATCGATTACAATAAAAAGCTATAATAAAAAATAAATTATTTCAAAGCAACTGCCTACTGCTCTGCTATACCGACAGGACGACTGTTTGCTATATGGGAGTAGACCTTGTCATCGCGCGACTATAGCAAACCTGCAGACGGTCGGTTTGAGTTTTGCTCGGATTCTTGCCGGCTTGTTTACATTCACAATTATCCTTGTACTTATTTATTATTTGCATTCAAATCATGATTCATTACAGTCTAGTGAAATTTCATTACAGTTTAAAGATGCATTCAATTATTTTGAACTTCAAAATTATTGTGCGTAAAAAGTGTACAACGAAGATCAAGCAATTTTAATATCAGATATGCAGTTCTACATCTAACTTAAATCACAAATCAAGTATGTAAGTATTTGATTGTTACGAAATGTATAATGGCCAGAGTTTTTAATTCTACTCATCATGTTCTGTGTATATTATTATTTTCGTAAAAGTTTTATGTAGACGTATCTGGTGAGGGAAATATTTAAGATATTATTCTTGCAGGCATCACTCAGCTTAGCACCAAAGACTACTTGCTAATGAACCAGATGAGGACGGCATTGCCAAAGACTTTAATGAATTCAAAGGATTTCTCACTGAAATTTCTTTGAAATACTTGTACTTAATTTCAATCTGAAGTAAATAATGTGCTAAAACATTTTTTTATATTTTATAAAATAAGCTTAAAGGAGTATTTCTTCCAATCAACAGGCCTCTAGAGACTATGCAGTGCAATAAAATGAGGGCTATGATGCATCATACACCAAATGTCAAGAGACGAATATGGAAACAAGAACAGCCTTTTCATTCAAGAACATTCTGATGACGAAGCTTGGTTTGAAAAACAGAAAAGTAATAAACACCTACCCACATAAGTATTTATTGTTAAGTTGAACTATTTTATAATTTTCTTACAGTTTCAGACTGACTGCAAGTTTCTAAAAATTTTCTTTGATTTGGTTCTGTCGAACAAAGTATACGTACAGGGGAAAGCAGAGCTACCAACTAATGTATCTAATGATTAAAATGATGCAAACACAGCTTTTGCTTTATTTTTCCATCGATAAATGTCACAGTTGAATGTCAACTAATCTTACTTATTTTCTTATATTCTTTTTAAGCACCACTTATTATACAGTGTCTGACTGACTGCAAGTTTCTCAAAGGCCAAGCTCAAAGTGTCCAAAAACTTAAAGTGGCAAATTATGTGGAGCAAGAACTAAATTTGTGATTTGGTTCTGTCGAACAAAGTATACGTACAGGGGAAAGCAGAGCTACCAACTAATGTACCTAATAATTAAAATGATGCAAACACAGCTTTTGCTTTATTCTTCCATCGATAAATGTCACAGTTGAATGTCAATTAATCTTACTTATTTTCTAATATTCTTTTCAAGTACCACTTATTATAATTTTGTGAAATCTTATTATACACTTTCCTCACATGTCATTCCATTTATAATAACTTTGAAACATCGTTTTTAGACATTACATAAGTTTTCCTGCTAAACGTTTTTATTGTGGGTACAAAAAGTTCGTTAAAAATATATAATTCCATACAGATTTTGATTTACTATGCACAAAGCAATAATTATTTATTCAAAAACTCTCAAGCTACTTCTTTGGTAAGTTTCATTAAAATAATATGATATAAAAAGTTTTACAACAATAATATTTTTCTTACTTTCATAGTGCACACATACATTAAACGCTTGAATGAGGTATTTAATAATGCTGTTGATACTTACACCGTTTGGAGGGTATTATTTTTATCACAATTAACATGTTATCAAACATTTACATTTTTTCTTCGTGTTGTTATACTTTCTTTCCAGACACATCCTGAGCATTCTTTCAGTTAGTTCAAAACGGTCTCCGTTCATTGGGTTACAGATTTGCCTTACTCGAAGAGCTGCATCTACAGTTACATTTTGCAGCAAAAACCGATTTTTTGTCAAAACATTGTTCATAGCACTGAATATTCTTTCAGCATCTGCATTTGTATGAGGTACCGTTAAGGCCATTTGAGCAAATATACCCAGGTCTGTGAATATGTACTCTCCTTCCGCGTTTGTATAATTAAAGACAAAAATTCCAAAACTGAGCTGGACGCATTGGAAACGCTGTTATATCAAAAACGTCGTTGAGTTTGACGAGTTGATCCCATTGTTTTTTAACTTTTTCTCTCGTTACATCACACATCAGTAATTTTTTCAAAATCAGTAAAACAAAATCAAAGTTTGCTGCATTTTCTTCATGAAATTGGTTTGATAGCGCGTTTCGTGGATTAAAACAGCGACAAGCTTCAAACAAGTCATCTTGAAAATTGTTGAATCTAATTTTCATTTTCATACTGACAGCCACGATAAAATTATATGCCCTGACGTAAAAAAAATTAAGATCACTGCTGTGTGTCAATATTTTTTCACGAATTTGGTCACCTAGCTCCCAGTCCACAATTGGTAAATACTCTTTTTTATCCATTATATTTATCTCTGAAATACTTGTGTTTCTTATATAATTACTATTCAATATTGTTGATACAATGTCTTTATATGTTCTCTCAATAGCGTTGGCAACATCCGGAATCACTACATCATTGCGCTGCAGTAGTTTATTCAGAGAATTCAGTTTTCCAAACAAATGCTGTATAAGATATAAAAAACATTTTGCATCGTTTTCACTCATTTTTTCATACACTTTTTTTCCAAGATCGTCATTACTATAAAATAATTTTTTGGAAAATTCGTGGAGCGCAGGCCACTGCTTCAATACACGATCAACACATGTTCCCATGGACAGTTAGCGAGTAGAGATGTACCTGAAAATTTTATGCCTAGGAGTATCAATATCATCTTGAAGATTACTAAAATCTTGCAGTGTATTGGAATTAGTACCAACCATTGAATACTCATCGGTCATTAGCTGAATTATTTCTTTTGGAAGAACTTTTGCTGCATGTTAAGCCACTAAATGAATGATATGTGCTGGGAATTTTACGCTTATAATATCGGGAACAAAATTTTTCAATCGGGTCTTGAAACCGCTGATTGAGCCTGTCATTGTCGTACATCTGTCTGTGCAAAAAGCAACCATTCTTTCAAGTGGGACGTCATATTCTTCGAAAGACCGTACAACGCAATCAAATAGACGTTCTGCACAAGCTTTCGCCTCCTGTCCTTCTAAAAATACTGGTGCTAAATCCCATAGTTTCGTTTTTATCGTGCCAGTGATTGCATCAGGGTATCGAACTGATATACCTAGTACTTTACTCTTACTGTACGTCGTAGACTCGTCTATATTTACGCTGAAAAAAGAATTTTTAAGGGCATTTGCCATATCTAATTTATCCGCTACAGTTATCACATTAGTTATCTAACAAGTAGCCTTAGTTGCTCCTACTTTCATAAATTTCCAAGGTCCATTTTCATCAATATTCCTTAAATCTTGAAGAATGAGAGAAGCAATACGAAATGGTAAATTGTACTTCGCGAATATTGCCGCGTATTTAAGCTCGGCCATTGCAGTATTTACATCTGCTTCGCAGAATTCTGGCATAGTAAAATCTGTGATTATCTCTACACCCTTCTTCTCGCAATTTTTTCAATGCTTTGACGATAAAACGTGACCTTTTAGTGTGTTAAATGCACACCCTAGTTTGCATTCACATACATGGCAGTTGCAAAAAGCGGGTACTTTTGCCCTCTGCTTACGCCATTTGCGCTTTTGGCTTTCTTTCGTTTTGGCTGAGGTAACAATGTTACACCGCCATTTGCGCTTACTAGTTTATTTAACACACTTTTCTGCATCTTTATCGTTCACCTATCAACAATAAAAAAATCTTTTAACATTAATGCAGTACAATGTTGTATTTATACTAGTTACTAATCTAACTTACATTATTAATAAGTGATTCGAAGTCACCGTTAACACAAATATTCGTTGGGGAAGTACCTGTAATCAATAGTACCTCACGCCACTAGAGCGCAAAGTGTCACTTTGCGCCCGCGGGCGAACTTTGCGCCTGCCGACTACTTTGGGCCCATGGGCAAAAAAGTACTTTTCCGCCCTCGGGTGGTTTTGGGAGGCTGGTACTTCCTCGGGCGAAAAAGCAGTTTTCCGATACTCGTTCGAAAAGTCTCCTTTACGAACCTCGTTACGGACCTTGCCTTCGGCTCGGGCCGCAAACCTCTCGGTTCACAAACAAAGATTTTTTAAACTCGTAGGAAGACTACTATTTCCGCCCTCGGGTGGTTTTGGGAGGCTGGTACTTCCTCGGGCGAAAAAGCAGTTTTTCGGAACTCGTTCGAAAAGTCTCCTTTACGAACCTCGTTTCGTCCCTCGCCTTTGGCTTGGGCCGCAAACCTTTCGGTTTGCAAACAGAGACTTTTCAAACTCGTAGGAAAACTACCATTTCCGCCCGGAGGGCTGAAAAGTACTTTGCGCCCTAGGGCCCAAAGTAGTCGAAGGGCGTAAAGTTCGCCCAAAGGTGCAAAGGCTTGCGCTCGAGTAGCGTATATTATTTTTCTCCTTAAGGGTGCAAAGTGAGGTTATCAACTCTGCATGTTTAATAAAAAAATTAATTAGTGTTTATTAACCTCAAATTAGTATGCAAGCATTGCCATATATATGCCAACTCCAGAAGATATATGTTGTAAGGCTGCGTACAGACGCAACGCCAATACTTTTTACAATCTATTTGAATATGCGAGTGCGAGAGAGAGAGGGCGAAGAGATAACGGATCGTTCACCCTCTCTCTCGCACCCGTGCAATCAAATAGATTAATGCGTGCAGATTGATATTGCCGTTATGTCTGAACGCAGCCTAGGCTGCTGGTATTGCTGCTTTGCGTTATGTCCATTGCCAAAAACAATGCTTTTTTTAGAGTCTATAATATAAAATTAACGATCTGCCTGCCAATGTAGCGGTATGTATGTATATACTGGCACTAGTAGTATTAAATGGTCTTCAGTCTGGACAGTAACAGAGTTACTAATATTCGATATTGAGTTGATATATGTGCATACATTTTTTTTCAAATATAAGTGTGCTGACTTCAAAGATGGTAGCATTAAATTGCTTTTTACTAAGGGGAATAAAGGTATGTTTCGTGAGACAGGTTGTGCGGGGTCCAGGGGGCGAAGCCCCCCCCGACTACAAAACATAAATTGTTCGTTCTTAAAAAAAAAAAATCCATTTTCATTCTTCAAAAATTGTATATAAATATGATTTCATCCAAATTTTACAATTTAATGTCGAAAACTTATAGAATTTCGCCCCACGACTACAAAACATAAATTGTTCGTTCTTAAAAAAAAAAATCCATTTTTATTCTTCAAAAATTGTATATAAATATGATTTCATTCAAATTTGATAATTTAATTTTAAAAACTCATTATAGAATTAAAATAATTCAAAATTATACTATTTCACATTATTATATAACTTTGAAAAACTGATATTTATATGTTTTGCACACTATTTTCATGTATTGAAATGAAATTTGATTTTTGGCACTTTAAATAATGTGAAAAAAGCCCATTTTATGCACACTAGTATAGAAAAAGTATGAATTATGGTGTACAAAGAATTGTGATTACTTTGCGCCCGGCGGGCAGAAAAGTACTTTTCCGCCCTAGGGGAGAAAACTTCCACTTTGGGCCCATGACGCATGCACGAAAAGTACTTTGGGCCCTCACTTTGTGCCCGATAGGTAGAAATGGTAGTTTTCCTATGAGTTTGAAAAGTCTCTGTTTGCGAACCGAGAGGTTTGCGGCCTGAGCCGAAGGCGAAGGACGTAACGAGGTTTGTAAAGGAGACGTTTCGAACGAGTTCCGGAAAACTGCTTTTTCGCCCGAGGAAGTACCACCCTCCCAAAACCACCCAAGGGCGGAAATAGTAGTTTTCCTACTAGTTTGAAAAGTCTCTGTTTGCGAACCGAGAGGTTTGCGGCCCGAGCCGAAGGCGAGGGACGTAACGAGGTTCGTAAAGGAGACTTTTCGAACGAGTATCGGAAAACTGCTTTTTTGCCCGAGGAAGTACCAGCCTCCCAAAACCACCCGAGGGCGGAAAAATTTATTTTCGTATCAGAAATATTTTCCGTTTTAATTCAAGACTTGTAATGATGTACGTTACAAATAATAGAGGAAAAAATAATTTTAAACAATCGTTACATATGTAAGCAAAGGGTTTTATGATAGATTGGGAATTATATAATATTTGTTACTTCACAACTTCAAAACCGTACCTCAAATCTTGACATGCATATTAGTGTTATTAAAACAATACTGAAATTCAATGCAGACTATACAACTAATCTGATTGATTTTAACTGATTACGTGATATGGTAACATTTTCGATGTACTACATAAATATTTATTTTGGAAACCCTAATTAACATCGATTAATTTTGAAAAAATAAGTCGTTTTTAAACCTATTACAACGACTTATTTTTAATAGTTATAAGAAAAATTATGGATGCTGATGGAGTGACCGATAAAACTTTGTTCTTTTTAGAAAATTTTTATCAAAACAGCATGGCAGTATTTATTTTTTGACAATTTTTATAAATCTTGATTTGTTTTTATCGGCAGCAATGAGCGCATTGCATGATTTATTTGCGTTACGCTCGCGAGATTTTGTGTTTTGACATATTCTGAAAACTTGAAGCATGTGTGAATTTAGAGTACGATAAGTATCGATTCATTTGCGATAGAATTCCAATCAATTCATCGTCTGAGTACGGGTTTAATTGAGTACTCATTGGCTGTACATAACAGCTGCATTTGCATATTTATATAGGTGCTTCTTGTCAGCTGTTGGTATTACTGAAACTCCTGCAAAGTCTCGAGCAGCAGCAAAGCTTTACGCAGTAACATGGAACGTTAACAAGCTATATACATGCTCTTTCGTTTAAAAGCGGTGTTGTTGAAAGCTCCAGGTTTTCGCTACAATATAATTTTATGCACACACCCAGTGAGTACAGTGGTTACGTAAGCCCATGGTTTTAACTGTACGGCACTTTTTCACTGTTGATTTCTTACATACCTTGACCATTGGGAGAAATTGTTGTATCAATCTCTTATGAAGCATATCGATGAGCAGCAACAATTATAAAACTAAATAAACGTAGAAAATATTGAAGCATTGTAACATTCACAAGAAGAGTAATTAAGAGCATAAGATTTGTTGATGGTGGTTGGTGCAACGCTGCAGTTAAAATAACTAAAGAAGTCAACAACGCCAAAAGAAGAGCTAGCGGCGTGGCGCATCGAGCCGGCCGACAATTCTTGTAAGTGCACTTCTCAAAAGTTATAGCCAATTTTTCGCGAAATTTTTCATAACACGCAAAGTTGCTGCTTTTTTTATTATAGGGTAGTATACTAACCTAATACGTACGTCTACTTACATTTGCTGCTTCGTGTCTTTATATTGAAGTACATTTCTGTGTTGACAGATTACACTTTTTTAATATAGTTACGTAGCTGTACCTACTACGGTTTTCATAGTTTCTTTGGTGTCTAAATATCCTCATATCTACGAATTTACGCTCATACAATTTGGGTGTAAAAGACATTTGCTGTTTGATCATATATACTTTCAAGGTTAGGCAATGTAATGTACGGCTGGATTTATGTAAGTAAAACCAAATTAAAGTCATTATTCAACAATTGTATCATTTTTTTCATCCTAATTTTTCGTAACAACATTCTTAGATGTTAAATAATTCTGCCTGTATATGTACAATTATAATTATTATTAACCAGTTTTGTATTCCACAGTGTTGCATACGGATTATTACACATTTTAGTAATGAATAACTGTAAGTCACAAAATATTGTAATATTAATAAAAATAATCATGTGTGTGTGTGTATATGTATTGTGTGTATACATTACTTTTCTGTTACATGTAGATTACGTTGGACTGAAAAATCAACACAATACTTGTTATATTAACAGTGTAATTCAAGTTTTATTCGCTGCAAAGGAATTTAGAGATTTTTTATTTTCGATAAATTTTGAGAATGGTAGCTCCAAATGTAATATTTTGTTCCAATTACAAAATCTTTTTGTACAACTTCCGGTATTTTTCTTAAATAGTACAAAAAATTTATTTTTCAAATATAATAGGCTCATAGACTTATATATGAAGTCAAATAATATAATTTTTCAATAAATTTTTTTTTGCTAGAATTCGAATTCGAATAATATTGACACTAGGAACTTTACGAGTTCTTTCAATTGCGCTGTGGGAGATCAACACGATGTTCACGAGTATCTTTTATATTTATTTAGTAAGCTGAGTGAAAGTTGCATATATTCACAAGAGAACGATATTATCAGCGTAGTGTACAAAGGTTACATTTCATTTTAATGCAGTAAATATTTAGCCTTCCCAACGTAATAAGTGTCCTTTCCCTTTAAAAGTTATCATTTTTTTTTTTTTTTTTTTTACTATGTTACTGTGATAGCCTATTGGCCTAGTCATCGCGGCTAACCACTCACCACCTATGTGTGGAAGTGCATTTCCGCACCCATATACCAATCCATTTGATATTATACTTATCATACCATGGGCACAGTGGGAATAGTATCTTCGGTAAAACACCTTGAGCTTTCTGCATCAATGGTGCACCGGGTCCATTTGTTACTGTGTAGCCTTTCCCCGAAGAAGACTCTATTTCAGGACGTCCACTCCTCGCTGGTGACGCCGGCGCTCTCTGCCGAGCCATCGGATCGATTTGGGCTACTTAGCATTCCTCACCGGTAAGACCGGTAATCCCTACATGGTATCGGATCCATTAATCTCTACCTATAGCCGTAACACTGTTTCGCATTCACCCAGGCCTGAAGACCTGTGGGGCAAGGAAAAAATCGTGGAATCGCTCTGAAGAAAAATTCCACAGAAAAATTCGCCCTAAAACAGACGGAGTTTAATAGAAACTCTTCCCGGTGAAAACAGTTTTTAAAAAAATCTGCACTCACCGGGAGTCAAATCCACGACCCCTAGAACGGTGTTGTATCAGTAACAAGCATGCTTACCACCGAGCCAACGCTCTCAAAGTTATAAATATTAATAAACATTTGTATTTCCGAATTCTTATTGACAACTACCCCGGTTAAATTTGTTTTTGTACATCTTATCATTGTATTGCCATTCAAAAAAAAATTATATCGTTACTACTATTTTATTTTATTATTATGCCTCTTAAACTTGGTCTTTTTTAATTTTCTTCCAGTTACCCAACGTGCATTTTCTTTCCTCATAACAGTTTTGTACTACCTCAATTACTTTATTTATTATCTTACATTTTTAACATTATGTACAACTCTATTTTGAAATCAGCTCAAACGTAAACTAAAATGCTTACAATATTTTTAGGGACTGCTGACAATCACACAAAATGTTTAAGATGTGAGACAGAATATCATACAACTGTTGATTTCATAGATATTCCAGTACACGTACAGAACGACAGAGGAAAGAGTTTTATGTGTTTGGTACGCCAAATAAACAATTAATAATACTACGCATATATCATGATATTGCTTTTATTTTGTCGAAATTCGATACTTAGTAGTTTTTGTAAGATAATAATTTTTTTTTTTTTTTAACTCTGATCACCCCTTCGTAAANTACATCATATTTCTAGATAACCATGCAGATTCAAGAAATTATGAGCTGTTTGGAATTATTTATCACGCTGGTAAAAGTTCCACTCAAGGACATTATTATGCTTTCGTCAAGGATCTTGAAATAAATCAGTGGAGACTATGTAATGATGAACAAGTTTCGTTGGTAAGATTTAACCAAGTTTCAATTGGTGTACAATATTTGTTTTTGTTTTCAGTAGAGTACATAACTAAGAAAAATTCTAGGGGTTTGTTTTATACATTAAAGCACTGTTTCTGCTAAATTTGCTTATATTCGAACAACTGCCAATGAATTAATTTGGAATCAATCACGCGTATTTTTTAAAAGTAATACATCATCAACTTTATTTCTTACAAGTTTAAAAATGCTCTCTTTTACTGAGAGTAAGCTATAAATTAACACTAACATTTCCTCATAACTTAACTGTATTTATGTCATTTGCATGAAGAATTAGATACGTTGGATAGCGAAATTATGTAATATAAACTAGTTTTTTTAAAGTAACTAATAAAACCATTTCATTGGACAGTATTAACTTGTCAATTGTACCTCAAGATTTCGTACTTTAGTATTTTCTATTTTTTTAAAGTAGACAAAAAAAAATGTTTAATCATGGACAACAGCAACATTCCATTCGTAACACCTTAGGTGCTGCTGTGTGAAGCAGTTGTTTACTTTCCTCAATAGAAAAACATGTGTAATATTAATTTGCTATAAAGATGTGCTACATGGGCTGTTATGTGATAACTAAAAAAATGTTATTTATTGCATATAAAAGTATCAATTAATTGATCATTATGAGTGTATGTGTAGGTCACATGGGAGGAAGTACAACTGGGTTATGTGAGTAATGATTTTTCGACAGCCGTACACACTTCAGATGCTTACGTACTAATGTACCGAAAAGTCACAAATCATACTATGAAGCCAGTGAACACTATGGACTACTTTCCACCTCACGTCAAGGTAATTTTATTAAAAATAATGGACAATCACACAAAATGTTTAAGATGTGAGACAGAATATCATACAACTGTTGATTTCATAGATATTCCAGTACACGTACAGAACGACAGAGGAAAGAGTTTTATGTGTTTGGTACGCCAAATAAACAATTAATAATACTACGCATATATCATGATATTGCTTTTATTTTGTCGAAATTCGATACTTAGTAGTTTTTGTAAGATAATAATTTTTTTTTTTTTTTAACTCTGATCACCCCTTCGTAAATGAAGTGGGATTGCATATTGATTACAAATCCATTAATTGTACGTAACGTCTTTCTTAGAATTATTTAACATTATATAATATTATATACGTAATTACTAGAATACATTTTATGCATTTTACAGGAAGATTTTTTAAAGTTATTACGAAAACCTGAGTTATTACGTGACTTACATGAGTGTGTCACATGCAATGAAAAGGCTTATGCAGTTAAAATTCACGAAGTAAAAAAATTGCCGTGTATTTTAACATTCACTTTACAGCGATTTGCATATGATCCACTCACTAGTGAACAGAAGAAACTCTGTAAGTAACATTCACAAGAAGAGTAATTAAGAGCATAAGATTTGTTGATGGTGGTTGGTGCAACGCTGCAGTTAAAATAACTAAAGAAGTCAACAACGCCAAAAGAAGAGCTAGCGGCGTGGCGCATCGAGCCGGCCGACAATTCTTGTAAGTGCACTTCTCAANAAGCATGCTTACCACCGAGCCAACGCTCTCAAAGTTATAAATATTAATAAACATTTGTATTTCCGAATTCTTATTGACAACTACCCCGGTTAAATTTGTTTTTGTACATCTTATCATTGTATTGCCATTCAAAAAAAAATTATATCGTTACTACTATTGAATTTTATTATTATGCCTCTTCAACTTGGTCTTTTTAAATTTTGTTTCAGTTCCCCAACGTGCATTTTCTTTCCTTATAACAGTGTTGTACTACGTAAATTACTTTATTTAATATTGTGTTACATTTTTAACATTATGTACAACTCTATTTTGAAATCAGCTCAAACGTAAACTAAAATGCTTACAATATTTTTAGGGACTGCTGACAATCACACAAAATGTTTAAGATGTGAGACAGAATATCATACAACTGTTGATTTCATAGATATTCCAGTACACGTAGAGAACGACAGAGGAAAGAGTTTAATGAGTTTGGTACGTCAAATAAACAATTAATAATGCTATGCATATATCATGCTATTGCTATTATTTTGTCGAAATTCAATACTTAGTAGTTTTTTTAAAATAATAATTTTTTTTTTTTTTAACTCTGATTACCCCTTCGTAAATGAAGTGGGATTGCATATTGATTACGAATGCATTAATTGGACGTAACGTCTTTCTTAACATTATTTAACATTATATAATATCATATACGTAATTACTAGAATACGTTTTATGCATTTCACAGGAAGATTGTTTACAGTTATTAAGAAAACCTGAGTTATAATGTGACTTACATGAGTGTGTCACATACAATGTCACATGCTTCTGCAGTTAAAATTCACGAAGTAAAAAAATTGCCGTGTATTTTAACATTTACTCTACAGCGATTTGCATATGATCCACTCACTAGTGAACAGAAGAAACTCTGTAACAAGTAAGTTTACATTCGTTATCTAATGTACAATTACAACGTAAAAAATAAACAATATATTCATCAAAATCACTGACCACAACGTAAGCAAGTTAAAATAAAATCAACAATATGTTTACATACAAAAAAAACACGCATTAGTATTGTAAAGACAAAAAATATTAAAATTCCCGATGATTACTAATTTGTTTATACATTTTCTTCGACAAAGAATTAATTTTTACTCAATTTTTTTTTTTTTATACTAGTTATTGCAATTCAATAAAAACACTCTTAAAGTGCTTGAAATAAGCTTTCGTTTGAATAATGATGAATTAAAAAATGTTGGCTCTGTCAAAAAATATTATTGATTGAAGTTTACGCTTGAGACTTCGAAATCCGCTCAAAAAAATCTTGATCTTAAGGATTGGTAGTTCAACGATTGTACAGTAGCCATTGCTTTCTATACAACTTTATTAATAGTACCATAATTACACATTACATTGAGGTGCCTCAAATACGCTTTTATTTCGGCCATATTAAAGTCAGGAATATTAATCTGGTCAACAGTTATGGCTACTGTAAGCTTACATATAGGAAAATTAAGCTTCTGTCATGTTTTTATAAAATGACTTTAGCTTACTCAGAACTGTATTTTAATCAAAATTTGTACCACTGTCTGATTTTTATTGACATTCCGTGTATGATCTTCGATTTTTCCAACAATTACTTTAGTCATTAGCATATGAACTGCTCAAAGATCAATGAACATTCGTTTACCTACTTGCAATTTACGTTTAAGCGTTAATCAGAAGACATGCGTATCGATGCATCAAAATATTGGCTTTTATCAAGTATTATGCATTTCGTACGCAGGCCACGTACTTATGAAAATAACTGCAGTTATTTTTTCAACATGTTGAAAAAATTATTCATACATATAATGTTCATCATTATCTAATAGAGTTAAAAATTATAATTGATACAAAATTGCGTCTAAGCTTTGAGGTTCTGAGTAGTTGTAACTGATTAGTATCATCTAAAATGATTAATACTTACCTCGACTTACTACTTTTGTAGGGTTTTATTAAAATATGATTGACTTGACTTTAGGGAGGCCATAAGTATTGTTGATTTCATTACGTATACAGCCTTATTTTATAGTTTTAGTACCACAAAATTTTTATTTTATAGAATACTTAATAAGATGTATTTTAAAACTTCTTGTATCAAATTTTTATTTTAAACTTTTAAATATGTACACAACCTTATTTTATAGTTTTAGTACCACAAAATTTTTAGTTTATAGAATACTTAATAAGATGTATTTTAAAACTTCTTGTATCAAATTTTTATTTTAAACTTTTAAATAGGATGTTGTTTCCGGAAATATTAGATGCACGTCACTTGATTGAAGTAACCGAAGAAACTGTACGAAATAATGAAAGTCATTATAACTTACCTTACCTTATATAGCAGTGTAAAATAACATCTTATAAACTACTGTGTGTAATACATCATATTTCTAGATAACCATGCAGATTCAAGAAATAATGAGCTGTTCGGAATTATTTATCACGCCGGTAAAAGTTCCACTCAAGGACATTATTATGCTTTCGTCAAGGATCTTGAAATAAATCAGTGGAGACTATGTAATGATGAACAAGTTTCGTTGGTAAGATTTAACCAAGTTTCAATTGGTGTACAATATTTGTTTTTGTTTTCAGTAGAGTACATAACTAAGAAAAATTCTAGGGGTTTGTTTTATACATTAAAGCACTGTTTCTGCTAAATTTGCTTATATTCGAACAACTGCCAATGAATTAATTTGGAATCAATCACGCGTATTTTTTAAAAGTAATACATCATCAACTTTATTTCTTACAAGTTTAAAAATGCTCTCTTTTACTGAGAGTAAGCTATAAATTAACACTAACATTTCCTCATAACTTAACTGTATTTATGTCATTTGCATGAAGAATTAGATACGTTGGATAGCGAAATTATGTAATATAAACTAGTTTTTTTAAAGTAACTAATAAAACCATTTCATTGGACAGTATTAACTTGTCAATTGTACCTCAAGATTTCGTACTTTAGTATTTTCTATTTTTTTGAAGTAGACAAAAAAAAATTTTTAATTATGGACAACAGCAACATTTCATTCGTAACACCTTATGTGCTGGTGTGTGAAGCAGTTGTTCACTTTCCTCAATAGAAAAATATGTGTAATATTAATTTGCTATAAAGATGTGCTACATGGGCTGTTATGTGATAACTAAAAAAATGTTATTTATTGCATATAAAAGTATCAATTAATTGATCATTATGAGTGTATGTGTAGGTCACATGGGAGGAAGTAAAACTGGGTTATGTGAGTAATGATTTTTCGACAGCCGTACACACTTCAGATCCTTACGTACTAATGTACCGAAAAGTCACAAATCATACTATGAAGCCAGTGAACACTATGGACTACTTTCCACCTCACGTCAAGGTAATTTTATCTAAAATAATGTAGGCATGAAATTTTTTCGTTTGCTCTTTGATTAGAAGTTTTCAGAAATACTTTAAGAAAGTGAGGGAGTATAATTCACAGAGGAACGGGGAGTCCCCCGGCCGGTGCAGATGTACCCCCTTTACCGCGCACCTCCTTTTGCACTCTATGAACTTGAAACTATACGACTATAATTAATTATATTTTTGAAAAATGCTTGGCAATGCTTGATTTTTTGTTGCAGAGCATTTTACTTTTGTACCAAGGTATCTGCAAGAATTTTTTTTTCATTTTAACATATCAACAGTGTACCCTTATTTCAATTCAAAGGTAATCTAACCTTATTATCTCATGAGAGGCAGTGTTAAACAGCCAGTATTTAATAATTATTTTCTTGAAAATTTACCTAGTAAAAAATAAAATATAAATTATTGTGTACTTCTACTATGCTAAAATATAACATACATTTTTCGGCACCATTCTATATTTTGAACTTTTCTCACAAACCTTCTTAATCGTTTACTACAGTGAAAAACACCATAACCTTTAGTACGCCATAAAGGTTTTATCAAGTACCTTTAATTTTTTATTTTATTACATACACACATACATAATAAAATGCGAAAACTGGTTAAAAGATTTTCTCTATCAGTGTAGCTTAAACACCATTCACGTAAAAAGTATTATAAAACAATAAGACCGAGATAATGGTATAGTATTTTTCCATTTCAGGAGGCACTTGCAGTGAGCGTATTTGATTGTAATAAAAATATTGAAAATACATTACTGAGCATATCTAATGGTGCTTACAATTACAACATGAATATGAAGGAAACCGAAACAACTGAGGTACTAATTTTTCGAGTAAAGAAAATTTTCATTGTATATAAGCTATAATTTCAAATTCAATTAGATGAGACATTTTCCGGTATTCTTAGCAGCAAAAAATATTTATGTAGTTATAATAAATGAAAGTAAAATAAATGATACTCGAATATTGTACTACAATCTGCGATAATATGTTCTATATATTACTTGACTTAGAGTACATATGTACCCAAATGTCGTTTTAAAATCATCTTACATCACACTGTAAAATATGAATATAGGTAGAATTACATTGCTAGTTCTCAAAAATATGCCTGCCAATTGATGAGATAGCCAAAAAGTTTATTTATATTGGTTTTTCATAAAAACTTGTTGATACTTCTTTATCAGAGTACGGTTACTTGAAGTTATTTTGTTAGCTACAGTACGCCAGTTATAAAAAATAATATAATCAATATTTTAATACTAATGTGATAAAATCATTCATTTCTTTCCTTTTTTTCAATAGTTGCTATATGCGGTTTTCAAATGTTTAAAAAAAAGAATTAAAGTATTAACCAAAAAAATGTAGCACTAATTATTACCGTTTGCAAAACTGTTAGAAAATAAAGTAAATCTTAAGCTACAAACTACTGAATTCCAAAGTCTAATGTCGTGAACGTTAATAAGCACATGTATGAACATATGCTGTCTCGCAGTGTTATTACAGTTTTGTATAAAAATGTAAGATAGCCATACGTTGGCCAAACTTGTTCAATCACTAACAAAAACAATGTCTCTTTTAAATTTTAAGCGGATGAATTAATATTTAGGCTAGTCATCATATGAATAAAAAAAAGTGATTTAAAAATACAAGTATCATATGAAAGATTAACAAAAATAATCACTTTTAATTTTGCATTAATAATATTCGTTGTAAAAACTACATAATAATAATTAATGCTATTGTAGGCACGACCGGATGATACTGCTGAAAATGAAATAATACCTCCAAATCATGATACTTCCTTTAATCATAAAGGTCTAAGTTATTCCAAATATGATGATTTCCATGATACTGTGAACACAGTATGTACTTGTATACATGTATATAAATAATGTTGGATCCATTGATATTTTCTCAAGTATGACCATTGATAAATTAGACGAAAGTCTAATAAGAAAGTATAAATTTATGTCGAAATCTTAAAAAGTGACACAAATGAACGATGTCTATAANCACTCCTATTCACTTAGATCTCGGTATAAAAGCAATTACAGTGTCGTCGGCCAATCATAACGTAAATGCAGTGATAGGTTTTGTTAACTGCCCAAAACATTGTGAGATATCTAGGAACTCATGAGAAGAATGGGAAAATACTCTTTGCAGACGCTCTAGTGATTATCGATAATTATAGTAGCACTACAAAAAAACAAAGTTGCATTTGCTAAATTTTTTTATGTTACAAAATTGATTAATTATTTGTAGCACCTAAATAGCATGCAGTTTTTGAGATAGATGACTCGACAAAATGATACTGACGTCCCGGGCGAAGACTATGCCCTTTTTTCTAATCCGGACGAAAACTATGCCCTTTTTTGGTCCCCGACGAAGACTATGCCCGTTTTTTTCGAGTCCGGGCGAAGACTATGCCTTTTTCTCAAGCCCGGACAAAAACTATGCCCGTTTTTCGCGCCCGGACGAAGACTATTTTCTTTTTTGATCCCCGACGAGGACTATGCCCGTTTTTTTCGAGCCCAGGCGAAGACTATGCCCTTTTCTTAAGCCCGGACGAAAACTATGCCTTTTTTTCGCGCCCCGACAAAGACTATGCCCTTTCTTTCTAGTCTGGTCGAGAACTATGCCATTTTTCTGAGACTGGGCTAAAAATACGTCTTTTTCTCGCGTCCAATCGAAAACTAAATTAAAAAACACCCCAATATTCTTTACTAACCCCTCTACTAGCTACTAGTACGCTGAAAGAAGCTCACGAATACGAAGCTTCTGAAAATGATTTAACATTTTCAGATTTCTCGATAATGTAATGAATTTAAACTTGCTGATTTATTCACGTGTTAAAAATACTTTGTAATTCAAAGATGCGTGTCTTACAAACATTAATTCATACAAAAAAGTTTACTTTTTTATCAATTTTCTTACGAATATTATATTTTATTATATCACGAATTGTACAAATTTAATTACTTTTTTATCTTCCAGTTACAATAATTATAATAGGTACTACAGCAGCATTTTGTTTGTAGACGCTAAAGAATTACGATGATTTAGGAAAAAAAATTGTGGGAAACAGATGTTAATACCTATAATTAACATAAGATACCAATCAGTCTACACAAAATTAGTTAATAGTATATTACGTCACAAGAGCGCAAAGTACAAACTTTAGCACCCAAAGGGTATGGTTGTTGTACCTATGTACGTTCATGCCTGTGTCGCGTTTTTCACCATACCATGCAGAAAGAAGGAACTTTTGGTCGGCTTCGCGGAACGAAAATTCCTTCTCCCAGTACAGGATTGATGACATCGTATACAACCCACGAGAGGTATCAAATAATTCCGCAGATCGCATGCTTATCGTCAATTCCCTCCAATCTGAGAATTTTTTATTTTTCCTCCCAAGATGAGTAATGTATTATTTCTTGCCGAGGGCAACAAGTGCAACTTTGTGTCCGTAGGTACACTTAGCGCCGGGGAAACTAGTTCGCGCCGTACGGAAGAAATAACCGGTTTTTAAAAATTATTTATTATTCACTTTCAACACTACAGGTGTTATTATAACTCTTCATATTCATGAATCTGAAAGTCGTACCTAATACTTTTTTTTACGTTTCTACATGTTATGGTTTTTAATCATCTACAACAATGGTGATTTTTAAGTAAGTTTATAGCTTTCTTGTCTACAGTACCGATATAATAAGCTAATAGGTAATTATTTGCACACATGTTTACTATTTAGTATCAAATCAAAACCAAATTAGTTTGATATTCTACATAAATTATTAATTTTTCTATATATTTCTTATTCTCCACACACCATTCCATTCGTAACACCTTAGGTGCTGCTGTGTGAAGCAGTTGTTTACTTTCCTCAATAGAAAAACATGTGTAATATTAATTTGCTATAAAGATGTGCTACATGGGCTGTTATGTGATAACTAAAAAAATGTTATTTATTGCATATAAAAGACCGAGCCAACGCTCTCAAAGTTATAAATATTAATAAACATTTGTATTTCCGAATTCTTATTGACAACTACCCCGGTTAAATTTGTTTTTGTACATCTTATCATTGTATTGCCATTCAAAAAAAAATTATATCGTTACTACTATTTTATTTTATTATTATGCCTCTTAAACTTGGTCTTTTTTAATTTTCTTCCAGTTACCCAACGTGCATTTTCTTTCCTCATAACAGTTTTGTACTACCTCAATTACTTTATTTATTATCTTACATTTTTAACATTATGTACAACTCTATTTTGAAATCAGCTCAAACGTAAACTAAAATGCTTACAATATTTTTAGGGACTGCTGACAATCACACAAAATGTTTAAGATGTGAGACAGAATATCATACAACTGTTGATTTCATAGATATTCCAGTACACGTACAGAACGACAGAGGAAAGAGTTTTATGTGTTTGGTACGCCAAATAAACAATTAATAATACTACGCATATATCATGATATTGCTTTTATTTTGTCGAAATTCGATACTTAGTAGTTTTTGTAAGATAATAATTTTTTTTTTTTTTTAACTCTGATCACCCCAAATATTTATTTTGGAAACCCTAATTAACATCGATTAATTTTGAAAAAATAAGTCGTTTTTAAACCTATTACAACGACTTATTTTTAATAGTTATAAGAAAAATTATGGATGCTGATGGAGTGACCGATAAAACTTTGTTCTTTTTAGAAAATTTTTATCAAAACAGCATGGCAGTATTTATTTTTTGACAATTTTTATAAATCTTGATTTGTTTTTATCGGCAGCAAGGAGCGCATTGCATGATTTATTTGCGTTACGCTCGCGAGATTTTGTGTTTTGACATATTCTGAAAACTTGAAGCATGTGTGAATTTAGAGTACGATAAGTATCGATTCATTTGCGATAGAATTCCAATCAATTCATCGTCTGAGTACGGGTTTAATTGAGTACTCATTGNTAATGGTGTATTATTATTTACAATTATTTTATGTAAATGAAAACAACAATCACTATATAACTATATTTGACTATATATCTAATTACAAACACAAATGTAAGGTGAGCTTAAATGAATTGTACTTTATCCGGGCTCCAGAAAAAGTCAATATCTTCGTCCAGACTCAGAAAAAATGTAATAGCTTTCACACGGACTATAAAAAAAAGGGCATAGTTTACGTCCGGATTCGAGAAAAGGGCATAGTTTTCGTCCGAGCGCGAGAAAAGGGCATAGTCTTCGTCCGAACTCTAGAAAAAGGCATAGCATTCGTCCGGGGCTCCAAAAGGGCATAGTTTTTGTCTGGAACAAACAAAAGGGCATAGTTTTCGTTCGGACTGCGGAAAAAGGCATAGTCTTCGTCCAAACTCCGGAAAAGGGCATATCATTCGTCCGGGACTCCAAAAGGGCATAGTTTTCGTCTAGAACATCCAAAAGGGCATAGTCTTCGTCCGAACTCCGGAAAAGGGCATAGTCTTCGTCCGGGATCCTAAAAGGGCATAGTTTTCGTCTGGAACAGACAAAAGGGCATAGTTTTCGTCTGGACTGCGGAAAAGGCATAGTCTTCGTTCAGGCTTCGAAGCAGGGCATAGTCTTCGCCCGGGGCGTCGATACACTCATTCGCACTTTACATGGATTATTTGTTTAACGATAATTCAGAAATCCACCTTTCAACCTCACGCTCAAACGTTCAATAATCCAAACAAAAATATTTTTTAATTGCATGATGTCCAAGCCTATGTAATATGAACTTTGAAACAAGACGAGACCTAAAACGTATCTTTAACAAAAAAAAATATCTGTATACTTTAAATCTATATCGCAACCTTCTATCAGTAAATATTCTCTGCACATTAATAGTATGAATATATATATATTTTTTTATTTAACATAAAAATTGTTTCTGAACATAGTAAAAATTACTACGTTAAACAGCAAATTTAAATATAAATAGGTTTTATTATGTAGCTAAGTAATTATAATATAACGAGTATGTCTCAGCTTTCCTACATAATATAGTAATTTTTATTACAGTTATAATACTTTTTCTAACATTACTTTTCTTAGCGTACGTAAAGAAAGTCGCAGATATTTGTATTGAATTGTTTGGCATATGTAACGAAAATTGCAGAATTTTGTAAACTGTCATTGTAGTAAATTGCTGCAATAATTACCGTTAACTAAAGGATTTTCAATCCCTTGTATGAATCCTTAGACACAGATAACAAGGTTTTGAGTAATTTATTGATCTGCCATGTAACAGACGTATCTTTCAAAATTCCAGAATGATGTTTTATCAGCTACATCTTTTAATCTTGATCACTTCATCACCTCGCAAATTTACATGGCATTATATAGCTTTGCGGGCTTTTAGTTTTAGGGAGATCGAATTTATGATATCGTGAGCCTGTAACACTGGCTTGTTGGCTTGGAGAGCCTGAAAAAATTCCTGGTACATCGTTCATCCTCTTTTTGACCCCCGTAGAATACGAAATGTACAAATTGGAACGCCAAAATTCAATTGCGTGCATTTGTGAGATCATTTTCCGTTGAAATGTTAAATTTGTCAGATTTTGGTCCCGCAACTTCAACACTATTCAAGTCTTAGATACAATTTTTTTTCATCCTCGATAATGCGTGAAAACATTGTTTATGTGTATAACTTTATGACCCTACGTTGTTGAAACATCAACTACTCACGTCTTTTGCTTCCAAGCATCATCAAAACTGAAAATAATTAAGTGAGATACGAGCCCGTAACGATAAATTAGCCCCTTTTTTGCACCCAAAGCTAAAGGAATACGATTTGATGATCTGAATTCTATCGTATTTTCAGCAGAAAACATCCCTTGATTATTTGAAAAAGTTTTTGGATCGATATCTTCTTACACGACGTTGTAATTGTCTGGGGCGCAAAGTAGACCGTTTTCGGTAGAATGAACCGTATATATATATGGAAGAACAACGGCAGGCTTTCCCATCATGCCTGGGAGGTCGAAGGAAAAGAGTGGGCGAACGCAGAAAAAAGTCAAAGACTACAACTGAAATAACTTTNACCGGGTTTTCCAGCCTTGCGAAGAACAACTCCGCAGGTGACGTTGTGCGTTTGGTAGTGAATGGCTGACTTGGTTAAGTAGTGGCCGTCTTTAGTTAATATAGTCATTTAGTCGACGAATCGCTTCCGGAAATGGTAATAAAAATGTATTTGTTGGCAAGGTCGTTTACACTTAGGTGGATCCTAAAAAGAACCGATGAAATTGATGGTTATGTAGGGAACGTAAATATTTATAATGGCCCTAAAAAGCGCCAGTGGTGAGACTTCTAGGCTATTCTTTATTATTATTCCTGATAATGAAGAGCTGGCTACGGGTTGCTTGATTCTTACCCTGGGAGTCTCGATGTACGGAGACTGTGATAGAGGGAGGTACGCCGCTGACCAAAGAATATCTCGTCTCAGGTCGTTCCCCGGATAATCAACCGCTCATCGTTAGACGGAAACATGTGGGTAAGCGCGTTGGGGACGCGACGATCAAGAAGGTAGCCGTTGTGGAAACCCGTCGGTTCCGTGCCCCCCAGAGCTGTTTTCCCTTGCTTATATTTGTAGCCACAAATTCTCTAACTGCACCAGGTGAGATGGTGGGACTGCAACACAACTCTGAAGAGCTGATGCAGATTGTGCTCTGGCTAGATATGTCTCCTGGTATTGTGGCGGAGACGGCATCGGTTGGAAGTAATTCTTTTTTTTGATCGCATGCGTCGAGATTCAGGGTGAATGGACACCTAGGTCCCTTCCCCCTTAGAGAAGAGTGTCGTCCGTAGCGGGATACCCAGCTGCAAGACTATCATCAGCATTCTCTATACAGCTCGTTGAACTGCTAAAGCTCGACTAAATCACTATCGAGACGCTCCGGCGTATTATAACCACACTTATTTAATTATGTTGCAGGTAGCCCCAATTTTATGTCGACGCCACCTAGCGGATTTTACTGAACTAAAGTGAAAAGCTGGCATATTTTTGCAAAACTTCAAGCTCATTTATTGCTATTGTTTTTAAATTTTTGAAGATAAAAACTATACTAAAACCATCTAGGAAGTATCAAGAATCAGTATGCAAAATTTTAGTAAAATCGGTTCAGTAGTTTTCACGGTTAGCGATTACAACGGTTTTAGCGACTTTGCTTTATATATTAGTAAGATTGATCAAAATTTTTTTAAATTTATTTTCCGTATTTATCGTTCATCTGACATTTTTATTCTAGTATAAGTAAAAGAATATACAGTTGTAAATGTAGCGATTGTAACAATACAGGAGTTTTTACTATACCCTGCGTAAAGCTCTCGTGTCATAAGATAATTAAAAAGCATATAAAAGCCATTGTAGTAAGAATGAATTCGGAGCATTACAATTTCTTACTTGCGTGTTTTAAGATAAGAAACATAAATTTTTACGCAGATTCTTAGTTGAAAGTAATGAGTATCCTATGTCTCATAGTTAAGTGCCTGTTAGAAATGAGAAACCTGTTTCGAAGAGCTGTTAATATTATTAAAAAAAAATATTATTATTCTTTGTTTCGTTATTTTATGAGTTGAGCCAAGGTATTTTTAATAATAAACAATTCAACGCTTTCTCAAAGCTATAAGGATATTATGTGACCCTGATTTCAATGCTTCTAGCAGTTAACTGATCTTTAAGTGTGCTAAATTTTTGAATACCTAATTGTTTTCACAAAAAAGTCAAATAGTGTTTTTAATGATGATACAAAAATACTTTTTAATATGGGAGTTGATTTTTAATTTTAGATTCTCAAATTATTGTAACACTGGTGCAAAATACAATCAACATTTGTAGATATACAAGCTTAATTTTCTGTTTTTGGTCCTATTTTTTCCATATTGGTTCTATTGGTCTTGCTATTTAATTTAAATGTGAGTAAAACATATTACAACGTTCCGGTTGTATCAGTCCAAGCCATAGCTCTCTTTAGGTAAAACTACAATTAATTTTGAAATTAATTCAAGATAATGCAACTAACACAATATTGTAAAAGTAGAACTATTAAGCAGAAGAAGTTAATTCAAAGGATATTGTTACGTCTTTCAGCCCCAAGCAAAAACGACCTACATTGTGCAAAGTCTTGCAACCAAATTTTCATGTAATACGCAATAGAGAGAACATTTTACTCGGTCAAGGGATTGTGGGCTGATTTAACTATCAATATGTCTTAATAGCACTCAGAGCGTTATGAGCTTTTCTCTGCGCTGTGCGTTTGTACTAGATTCTCAATGTACTATGTTTAATATTTACATACTTATATTAAAATACATAATTAGAATTAACTTGTCTACCTTATTTACTTGAACCTTAATAACATTACAATTACTTCACAAAGATAAAAATAACAGTGTTACCCATGGTGCGGAATGAATACCCAAATGTTCTGTTTATACGTATAGTGGTAATCAACGACTTACATATTATATGGAACTTTCTTTCATACAAGCTTGCCAAAATGAAAGGAGATAAAGTAAATTACTGATCATGTTTTGGTTTTTCCAAGAAGGCCTTATAACAATTTTTTAATTATTGTGTTTTGGTCATTCTGTTGATTGTGTCGTTTGCTAGATAAAAACAAACTGAAAAAAGTTTTTTGTACAAGTTATTTCAGTATCTTAAATTTTAACATTGTTAAAATCAAAATCATTATTAGTAGTGACTACATGCTTCTCTAAAGCTGATTTTAAATAACGATTTTTGGTACCTCTTTTATGTTCATCGACGCATATTATAACTGCTACACCAATCTAAAAAATAGAACTAATTATATATTGAAAATCCAGCCATCACCAAAAGGTTACCTATTATTATTCAGGCGTGGGGTCTACTGTTTTATTTACAAGCTGTTTACTGTTTTAAATGAAAAGTATCCCTTTCAATGTGACGACTATTCCTGGACAGTCAACAGTAGAGGTTTACTCACAACTTGTCAATTTTCTCAAACACAGAAAAGATATAAATCTTTTT
>NW_019384219.1:893726-937251 GCF_000648655.2 Copidosoma floridanum
TGGAAATATCTTTATATTACAGCAGCATATTGTTCGTAGACGCCAAAAAATTACGATGATTTAGGAAAAAAAATTGTGGGAAACAAATGTTAATATCTATAAACAACATAAGATACCAATCAGTCTACACAAAATTAGTTAATAGTATATTACGTCACAAGAGCGCAAAGTACAAACTTTAGCGCCCAAAGGGTAGGGTTGTTGTACCTACGTACGTTCGTGCCTGTGTCGCGTTTTTCACCATACCATGCAGAAAGAAGGAACTTTCGGTCGGCTTCGCGGAATGAAAATTCCTTCTTCCGGTGCAGGATTGGTGATATCGTATACAACCCACGGGAGGTAACAAAGAATCCCTCAGATCGCATGCTTATCGTCAATTCCCTCCAATCTGAGAATTTTTTATTTTTCCTCCCTAGATGAGTAATGTATTATTTCTTGCCGAGGGCAACAAGTGCAATTTTGTGTCCATGGGTACACTTAGCGCCAGGGAAGTCAGTTCATGCCGTACGGAAGAAATAACCGGTTTTTTAAAATTATTTATTATTTAATTTCATCACTACAGTTGTTATTATATCTCATCATATTCATGAATCTAAAAGTCATACCTAATACTTTTTTTTACGTTTCTACATGTTATGGTTTTTAATCATGTACAGCAATGGTGATTTACGTTCTTAAGGGTATACTAAGTCATAACTTTCAATTTGCTACGTAATCTACAGCAATTACCTCCTGTTTTGCACAGGCACTAAATGTACTGTTTCAGTAATACGTACGATTATGTAGTAATAGTTGAGCATGAATAAATATTATAATGAAATTCTTATGTATTTGAGTAAATACACAAATAGTATCCCGACTTTGTTCCCCCTTGCTAAACAAAACTTTCTTTTAAGGCACAACCTTGAAACTGTGCTTGTTTAGTTTGCAATATGATATACTTTCATATTTTAGACACGGGTTTTAATCGAGGTGACACCATTTTCTGTAATTTAAATGGAAAAGTGGTATATTTATGAATGTGATGTAAAACTTTTTCAATTTTCTTGAAAATGTGTAAAACCTTAATTAATTTGAATTTACATTTTTATTTAAATAAAATATCATAAAAAGTCATATACAGAAGATTAAATTGATGAGCAGTATAGTCCCACANAAAAAGTATACTTAAAAATTGGGAAACGCTAGTTTCCCATTTTTACGGACGTTTACTTATCTAGACATATATATGTTTTCCCAGGTTGAAAAACCAATTGTTTGGTGCCGCTCTTTATGCATTTTGGACATTGTCTGGATTTAAACATGAATTCGTGGGATACAGAATTAAAGTACGCAAGATCAAAACATTGTTGTAAATAAAATAAAGAATATTTATATGCAATTCATGGATTATATATGTAAGCTTGTCATTTGTACAAAAAATTGTTGTAAAACATGTGTCCATTTCGATCTATACTCGAGTAATAATAATCATTTTGTTAGGTGTTATTACTCAAGTCAAATTTTTACGAGAAAATAATGTGTAATTTGATCAGAATTACCCGCAAAACAAGGCCACAATTCACAATTTATAATTGATATCGTACTTTTTAGTAATCATTGGTTTTTGGCAGTAATCTTTCCAAAAGCATTCAAACCATTTGATGAAGATAAACACTGCAGTATGAGTACAAAACGTCGATGCCATAAAAACTTCATCGGCAACAGTAGCACAACCATAGAGTAAGTTGAAAATCTACATCATCATCATCATAAAATCTAAGTTACATATATAAGCTTGTATCGACCAGTACGAGAAGCAGGCCTAAAACGGGTATGTTAACGCTTAGGGTCCAGAAAATTTAGTATTTGTATAATGACGATACTAAATTTTTTGATAGAGGGAACATAAAAATTATTTTTTATGCAGAGGTTATTATATTCCATTTCAAAGTTTCAAAAAGTTCTTGTACCACTTGACACCAAACAATTTGCATCGTGGAGTCAAGTTGTCCCGATACTTAGCGTACAAATCAGTTTTCTGTTATGTATTCTTAGGCAGCCCCTTCAAGCTGAGAAATTAAGTTATAAAAATATTGGATAAGGGGGTCTTGTTTTATAAGCCATTGAAAAATTAAATTTTTCTAGACCAGTTATTGTAATTATCAACTCAATAAGGGAGTAAGGAACAGAGACAGCATAAACAATTCTGTTACGATTTTTAAACTTCGTGTATAAACGGAACAATGCTGTCAACCATAAGTTTACTAAATACAATGTGACTGTAATAAAAACTGCAGTGGAACAGCAAAGGAACGGATTTGACTGCGGGTTGTATTTATTACAGTTTGTGGAGAACTTCTACTCCGTAAGTAAACATTTTTTTTTAATTTTAGTCGATAAGGAAATGGACAGATGTCTTTTTTAGAAATACTTTTTCATAGGAACCCATGAGAGACTGTGTACATTTTCCTGAGCTGACGAACTGGATACCAGCAAAAAAAATATCAAGAAAAAGAGAAGAAATAAAAAACATTATATTAAATTTGCCTTCCAAATATTTGAACTTGAATATTGAACGTAAACAGTAAATATCAATATAATTTAAGTTGTAATGAATATTGTTACATTTATCTATGATTTATTGATTTATTGAAAACTTTTTGTACCCACAAAAAAACGTATTACATGAAAACTTACTTTATCTCTGAAAGTGAGATTGGAATAAATTATTATGTGAATGCAAATAATATATAAGTACAAGGATGATATTGTGAATGTAAGCAAGCCAGCAAGGATCCGAGTAAAACTCAAACCAACCGTCTGCAGGTTTGCTATAGTCACGCGGTGACAAGGTCTACTCCCTCACGGCAAACAGTCGTCCTGTCGGTACTGCAGAGCAGTAGGCAGTTACTTTGAAATAATTTGTTTTTTATTATAGCTTTTTATTGTAATCTATTATTATTATGTAAAAATGAGACCTTTAGCAGTTAATAAGAAAAATATTGTGGACTGTTTATAATCAAAACACCTACAGCAGCAAGTGGACTTGCATTGTCTGCAAGAAAATGAATATTTAAACGACTTTATAATTAACTTTTACATAAAGTATATATGTGATACAGTAATAGCTGACGCTGATCAGAAGAAAAGCCGTGTATTCGATACTTTTTTTTATACAAGTTTGAAGTCAAACTTAAGATCACCAATTGCATATCCTGGAAGTGGATTCTTAAAAAACATTTATATTCATGAGAAAGATTACGTTATGATTCCAGTTAATGAGAGGTAATAATATGTTATATACTGAAATAACTGTTGCATGATGTACACTTTTGGAATCTCGGGGATGAAATATAAGGGGATCTCACTGGGATAAAATACGTCAAGATAAAGAAACGCCTGTAAAAACAGAGAAGCCTAATTTTAAAAGAGATTTTGAGTTTACTTTTTTTTCTACAACTCGGATTAAAAACTTTTTGACCTTTTTTTAAAGATGTTATTAAAATTTTTCATAACAATCTGTTATAGAAGCACAAGTACAGCTGCAAATACTCATTTGATCTGATGAAACAAGAAATGTACAATGGTGCAAAAAGGTATAAAATTTATATCAATCAGAAAATTAAGCTACTGTTAGACTAAATTTAAACAGTTTCTTACTTGCTATCAGATCCAAATACCTTCTTATAAACTTTAGCTGATCTGTCATCTCACATGTCAGCTGATATATCTCGTGTCAAGAGGTCATCTGTAACTCAACTGAAAACATTAAAACTCATAAAAAAACATAAAAAGTTTTAAAATTTACGGCTTTCTAGTACGCCAATACGATATCATCATTTAAATGATGCATCAGAAAATATACCTATCAATGTTTGAAAGAGTTGATGTTTATTATGTAACATTTAAAAGAAAAATACAACTTGACACTCCAGGTGATATAAGAACCAATATTTCAGGTGCTATATGGCCACTGATATGCCATGAGAATTTTTGTAAATGTTCAATAATAAAAATCAAATCTTTAAAGCTTGGATAGGTCTATTTTTCGGTGCATTATGTGGATGATAACACCATCTTAGCACACTGGACAGCCGTTAATTGCCAGAAAATTATTGAATATAATTGTTGTAATTTTAATGTCTAAGCCTTTACCGTTACAGATGAAATATTGACATGACACATCAGCTGACATGTCAGATGATATATCAGCTGAAGTTTATAAGAAGAAATTTTAGCTACAAGTAAGCACAAAGTAAATATATTATTTTGTGTGCTTTATATTAATCTTGTAGTAAAGGTGAGCTTGAAAATTTAAGAATGCTAGTTTTTCCTTTTGACAGATATTTACTTTCTAGACATGTAATTTCCCAGGTATAATAACCAATTATTTAGTGCCACGATTTATGCATTTTGCACATTTTCTTTATTTATACATAAATTGTTGGGGCCCAGAATTAAAGTACACAAGATTCATAAATTGTCATGCATTCAATAAAGAATATTTTTATTTAATTCATGGATTATATGTGTAAGCTAGTCATTAGTGTGAAAAATTTCTGTTAGAAATGTGTTTATGTCTTTCTATACTTAAAAAATAATAATGATTTTGTAAGTTGTTAACACTTAAGTCAAATTTTCACGNGACATATCAGCTGAAGTTTATAAGGAGGGATTTTAGGTACACCTGGGCTTAAAGTAAATTTTATTCTAAGTGATTTTTATTAATCCTTTAGTAAAAGACAAATCTGGCTTCTGCACGAAATAGCAGAAAAAGTATACTTAAAAATTGGGAAACGCTAGTTTCCCATTTTTACGGACGTTTACTTATCTAGACATATATATGTTTTCCCAGGTTGAAAAACCGCTGTTTATGCATTTTGGACATTGTCTTGATTCATACATGAATTGTTGGGATACAGAATTAAAGTACGCAAGATCAAAACATTGTTGTGAATTAAAAAAAGAATATTTATATTCAATTCATGGATTATATGTGTAAGCTTGTCATTTGTACAGAAAATTGTTGTAAAAAATTTGTCTATTTCGATCTATACTTGAGTAATAATAATGATTTTGTTAGTTGTTATTACTTAAGTCAAATTTTCACGAGAAAAAAATATGAAGTTTGATCAGAATCATCCGCAAAACAAGGCCACAATTAACAATCTATAATTGATATCGTACTTTTTAGTAATCATTGGTTTTTGGCAGTAATCTTTCCAGAAGCATTCAAACCATTTGATGAAGATTACAGTACAGTATGAGTACAAAACGTCGATGTCATAAAAACTTCATCGGCAACAGTAGTACAACCATAGAATAAGTTCAAAATCTTTGTTACATCACCATAAAATCTAAGTTACATATATAAACTTGTATTGAACAGTACGGGAAGGTGGCCTAAAACGGGTATGTTAACGTTTAGGGTCTAAAAAATTTAGTATTTGTTTAAAGATAATAATAAATTTTTTGATAGAGGAAACATAAAAATTATTTTTTATGCAGAGGTTATTATATTCCATTACGAAGTTTCAAAAAGTTCTTGTACCTCTTGACACCAAACAATTTGCATCGTGGAGTCAAGTTGTCCCGATACTTAGCGTACAAATCAGTTATCTGTTATATATTCTTAGGCAGCCCCTTCAAGCTGAGAAATTAAGTTATAAAAATATTGGATAAGGGGGTCTTGTTTTATAAGCCATTGAAAAATTAAATTTTTCTAGACCAGTTATTGTAATTATCAACTCAATAAGGGAGTAAGGAACAGAGACAGCATAAACAATTCTGTTACGATTTTTAAACTTCGTGTATAAACGGAACAATGCTGTCAACCATAAGTTTACTAAATACAATGTGACTGTAATAAAAACTGCAGTGGAACAGCAAAGGAACGGATTTGACTGCGGGTTGTATTTATTACAGTTTGTGGAGAACTTCTACTCCGTAAGTAAACATTTTTTTTTAATTTTAGTCGATAAGGAAATGGACAGATGTCTTTTTTAGAAATACTTTTTCATAGGAACCCATGAGAGACTGTGTACATTTTCCTGAGCTGACGAACTGGATACCAGCAAAAAAAATATCAAGAAAAAGAGAAGAAATAAAAAACATTATATTAAATTTGCCTTCCAAATATTTGAACTTGAATATTGAACGTAAACAGTAAATATCAATATAATTTAAGTTGTAATGAATATTGTTACATTTATCTATGATTTATTGATTTATTGAAAACTTTTTGTACCCACAAAAAAACGTATTACATGAAAACTTACTTTATCTCTGAAAGTGAGATTGGAATAAATTATTATGTGAATGCAAATAATATATAAGTACAAGGATGATATTGTGAATGTAAGCAAGCCAGCAAGGATCCGAGTAAAACTCAAACCAACCGTCTGCAGGTTTGCTATAGTCACGCGGTGACAAGGTCTACTCCCTCACGGCAAACAGTCGTCCTGTCGGTACTGCAGAGCAGTAGGCAGTTACTTTGAAATAATTTGTTTTTTATTATAGCTTTTTATTGTAATCTATTATTATTATGTAAAAATGAGACCTTTAGCAGTTAATAAGAAAAATATTGTGGACTGTTTATAATCAAAACACCTACAGCAGCAAGTGTAAATATTATTTACGGCGCCAAAATTTATATCAATAAATGAAAAAAATTTATTCAAGGATTGAATGTAAATAATAATATTTATTGACCCATTCAAAATATTTATTAGCCAACAAAATGAGTTGTTTTGTTCATTTTCGTAAACGTTTACGTGAGGATCACTCAAATTTTGCGCGCTTCATAATCTATCACTTATGAGATCGCTGACCGATACCCCAAAATGGGTGCGCCGTACGCCCAAGAATGTAGGTGCGTGGCTGCATCAGAGATGAGTAGAGAGATTGCTAACGCCAATGCTACGATGCGAGACGACTTTTTGGCACTGATCGGAGCGCCCCGCCGCGGCCAGCCGTCGAACCAGGTGCACATCTTACTACTCGTATCGGACAGCGTGCGCCTACGAGAAGAGGAGTGGATTCGCGTGGAAGTGGTCATATAGGCGCATATTTTGGAGAGACGTGAAACGGGTATACCGAATGTGTGTCTACGAGGAGAGGAGTGGAAATGTTTACTATAGCTATATATCTGAGCGCACAGCCAAAGCAAGCGACGACACGAGTTTTTCTCTTTTGACTGCAACCGAGTATATCGTATATACATTAAACTGATNAGCAACTCCGCGAGAATTTTGCTAACGCCAACGCCGTGGAGCGTTACGTGATTTTCTGTAAAATAGCGCGAATAGAATATCAACGCTTGCTGCATAGTAATAATATGACCGAGATACGAGATTTTCTTGATAATAGTGAAATAGTGCTTAAAAGTATTTCCGACTATAAGCTGTCTGTAAAATTGTCATCGCCAGAGGAAAATAAGTTGTTGAATATTGAGTGTCTTTTATCAACATTTTTAGCAGCATTTTATTAAATTCTAGAAGTGCAAGGGTCAGGGCTCGATGAAAAATTAGACAATCAAGATGATTATAATTTTGTGACATGGAAATATCTTAATAGTGCTTTTAAAAATCGCATAAGAACGGCTGTTATAACAAATAGTAGGCATTTAGATATAATAAAATTTCTTAAGTCTGCGGAAAAAACATTCATTTTAAAAGTGCGAGAAATTCTCGACGAGCAAAATGCTTTAAAAATTAATACAGTATTAGCAGCAGAGTTTTTGACAGTAAAAAATGATACAGAGACTGTTGAAGTTAAATATTTTAATACTAAATCTGATTCCATTTTTGATACGACAGACCTACATGAATGGTTTAAAACGAATGTCCAGAAGCCTATTTCTACAGATATAGAAGAGTTTCAGGAGCGCGATTCTGGATGGACTTTAGGCTTAATTTTAAATTTAGTAGTAAATGTAAATAAGTACAATGCAATGAGTGGTAGTTCTTACATAGAACTCCCGACTACTATCGAGAAAAAAAAAGCTTGCGTGAATGTACAGAACGCAGATCAGCAATGCTTCAAATGGGCCATTTTGTCAGCTTTACATCCAGTGAATAAAAATGCACAACGAGTGTCAAATTATACTCAATACAAAAACAGTTATAGTTTCGAGGGGATCACTTTTCTAGTGCAGCCTAAGCAAGTTACAAAATTTGAAAAACAGAATAATGTGTCTATTAACGTGTATTTTTTGGAGAAAAGTAAAAATAGTTATAAAACTTTACCCCTTCACTTGACAGCAGAAAAAAAGGATAAACATATTAATTTGCTGCTTATACAAAATTATGATATTGACACGTATAGTGAGGGAAAATCAAAGAAACAAAAAAATATTGACGGAGAACGTGATGATTTCGTTAATGCTGAGGCAACGGATGAAGATGAGGTAGAAGAAGATAGAGAAGGTTTTTTTAATGCTGAAGCAATGGACGAAGATAAGGTAGAAGAAGATAGAGAAGAATATTTAGAAGGAATCCAAGATGGTGATAATAGTGCTGATAATGACATAAAATACCACTACGTATATATTAAAGACTTATCTAGGTTGGTTAGAAGTTCTTTAACAAAACATCAACATAAAATATATATTTGCGACCGCTGTCTTCATTACTTTACAACTGATGAAATGTTAAAAACACATACGGTGGAGTGCGTTAAAGTGAATACGTGTAAAATAAGCTTGCCGAGGTATGATAATAAAATTTTAAAATTTGAAAATCACATAAATAAAAATCGTGTACCATTTATAGTATACGCAGACTTTGAGTGTTTGTTATAACCTGTGCATAATAGTGAGCGAGCAATACAACACCATGAAGCATTAAGTGTTGGATATTATGTAAAGTGCAGTTTTGATAACGCGAAATCACGATACAAATTCTACAGAAAAAAAACTGAAAGCAGTGAGAATCCAGCTACCTGGTTTGTGAAAGAAATGCAAGATCTTGCCTTAGATTTACATAGAATGTACAACAATCCAGTGCCAATGAGATCATTAACTGAAGAAGAGGNCAGATGTTTTATTATAGAATAAGAAATAGATTGGTACAAAAAATGTATACTTGTTTAAATGACTTTTACGTGTTGTACAATAATTAAAAAAATTACGACTACTTTAACGCCGCAATTGTAATCATTATTTAACAAAAATGTGCAGAGTGATGAAAAATGTAAGCTTGTGGCATTATACTTATATGTTAAATAATTACATCAAGTATTAAAAGTATAAGCAATTGAAGTACTTTTAAGACACAAAATATCTCATTTAAGCAATAATTCAAATATACGTAGGTAACATTGTTTTTTATTTATCAAACGATTGTCATTATAATTTGTTTACTGAATCTAGCAGCTCTCTTACTCTGACAGATTAACTCTATTTCTATCCCTCGATTTTATTGAATTCACACATATATTTATTGACTGGAAAAATGCTTTAAGTTTGGTTATGTACACGGTTATTTAGGACATCTAAAGAGGACCAACTGTACCCCGCTTAACTTTGAGTAGGTCCGCTGTAGGATACCTATAGAGGTCCTCACAAACTAAGGAGGTATCCTCAATAGATTTCTGTTCGGGCGTAACTATACATCGGTAGTTACAGCTCGAGCTTGGAAGTTGGAACGTGTACGTTCCAAGCGTTGGCTCAGACAGCCCGCTCCCTAGAGCTCTACAGTACAGCGTTGCTTTGAACTGTACGAGTCCAAAGTTGGGATAGCTGCGAGCAGACGGCTGTGCTATATGCGTTTAATGCGTGTTTGTTCTCTCTTAAGCTGAACCTTTGTACTCTCAAGGAGCAAATTTTTTTGGGTAGACTTAAGAAACTTCCTCCAGCTTTCATTGGAAGCGAAATCCACTCGACTGATATAGAATACCTCATGATTATGCTGAAATTTGACTCTTTTAACAACAGTATCCTCTTTAAATTGGCATTTCCTAAAACACATATCAAATATTTGTATGACACTTTATTTACCTGAATAAATATAATGCAATTTCGTACTACCTTTTCTTACTATTTCTGTCTATTACCATTGTGGTATCTGATAAGTGTGGAGAAAAATGGCTTACTGTAGTATTTACAGCTATACTATTAGTACACTTATTAATAGAATTATCATAACTGTCTATATCCAGCTCTAAAGACGATGCACTTAATTCTGTGCTGTTTTCTGCTTTTCAGAAACCTCAAGATTTTCTTCTTTGATGCTGCCGTCTCCTTGATACAATGTTGACTTGGGATACTCAAGCACTGAACATTATTTTTCGGGGACAACTTATGAAATTCAAGTGAATCTAATCGTGGAATAGATTCTGCAAGTAATGTGCGACGCTGAAGTTGCTTGTCATTATCAACAAAACATGTAGTGTTAAAATGATTACTGCAAATGAAAGCACTATTAACATTACACTGAGAGTCTAATTTCAAAGCTTCAATCCACTTTCGTCGAGAAGATTCATTTTTGGGGAATCTGTAAAAAAATAATATCAACCATAATGTTGTGTGCCCCGACAGAAGTTGTAAGGTTATGCATTGTATGGTACGTAGTGCTATATCCTCACGAGTAAAAACTAATACCACAGCCTGGAATTGCTTCAGTTTTGCAAATTAAAAATAATTTCATCATGTTGGATTCGCAAACATAACTTAGTTATTTTCAATACTCCAGATGGTTTAAGACTTAAAAACAGCAACATAAATTAAATCTAACAAGCAGACAGCGGCAAACAGCAGTTTTGTGTGTAAACAAACAATGCCTATATAAATGGGGGACGACAGCACGGTGGCTCAGTCGGCTAGGTCGTGGATTGGCACGCGGGAGACCGTGGTTCGATTCCCGGACAGTGCAACTTTTTGGGCAAGTACATATGTGAGATTTCACATGTGCTTTTTTACCATGCAATGCTCCTCGAGGAGAGTTTAGGCGACCTTCTCGCAGCAAAAATTGCCTAATTTCCCCCTTTATCCTCTCCCAGTATTGGGGGAGGCTTCCCATCCCTTTCCTTGTTCCTTTCCCAAGTGCTACTTGCCCATAGTAGTGCACTTATTAAAGGAGCCGGACGTAGAGCACTATAATATAAAAAAAAATATATATATATATGGGTGATTCTGCCGTAACTTGGTCAGATCAACTTAAAAAATTTTTTTAAAAGCAAATGGTTAAAAAAAATTTTTTTTATAGTATTTCTACTGTACACAACATCAGTAATAAACATTTGAAGCGATGCAACTATAAAATTTGCTGGTCAAACGTTATACGAAATTTTATAAAAGTCAGCTTTCATCGATTTAAAAAAAATTGTGTCACTTTCTAGCACGTGTAGCTCAGCTTTTTTAACAGTTTGAGTGTTTTTACTGGGCTAAAATGAAAGCTGGGATCAAGACCTATTGAATAAAAAAAAATTTTGTTTGATTTTATGCCTCCATTCAAAAGTTACAGCTGTTTCAATTAGAACGTAAATATCGCTAACAATGTGATTTTGGCTAAAATTCAGTATTTTCCATAAAATCATTATAACTTTTCATTCAGGTGGCATAAAAAGATTTTTATTTTAATTATTAGGACTATGTTTTTACTTTCATTTTAGCCCTGGTAAAGCCACCTATTGGAGTGTATACCACTTGGCTGCCAACGTTGAAAGCAGCAGCACCGTTTTTGCATTTATGTAGCGAAAAAGGGCCAATTAGACGAAACCCCAAAACATATGTCTCGTCTTTTAGCCCAACAGTGATGAAAATAAAGTTTGCGTACCTGCACATGCACACTGAGTGGTTGTTTCATCGGGGGTTAGAACGAAATGAAATGTTTGTACACGCGAAATACGCAAAAAAAAAAGAGCTTGGCTATTCGAGAGGTAACAATTTCAGGTACTACTGTCGTAAGGATTTATTCATTTTAGTCCTACACTTTGAAAAGTGATCATTGGTTATTGGTTAGCATTTCCAATCCAAAAAGTTACTAGTTTGAATTGATTTTTGTTAAAACCGCGATTATGATGCAAATATGCGGACAAAATGTATACAGTGAAAACTCACTCGTGTTTGTCGATTTTTTGGGTGACTAAGGTACAAATCTAATCACCAATAGCTAAAGTATACAATGCTTACACGCCCAAGTGGCATATAAGCCTTATTGTTTACCGGTCAAAGCTTTCATGAGTGAAATTGAGTTGCGGACATGGGTCTGAATGGAAAATTTTAATCTAAATGATTGATTATCTCAATGAAGAGATCATTATATTAGTATAAGATAATACGTCAATAATAAAGTCGACAATATTTAACAAAATTTGACGTTTTTAAAGTTTTGGATTTCATTATGGCACGTGAGTATGAGTAAAAGACACGATTTGAGCACGTTACAGCAGAATCACCCATATACTAGCAGCCCCCATCTGCTTCGCCCAAGCTTCTGCTATTTCTGACACTTTTCAAAACAAAGATGTTCTTATTAAAAACATGTTTGCTTGGAATCCATACAGTTTATTAAGTCAAATAATAAGCTGTAAAAAAATGAAAAAAAAATATAATCATGCTTAAAAGTACCATGCGTTTTTTATGCCATAATATAATCGTTGGCCCTAAAGGGCCGTTGATTTGCAGTTAATCCCGTATACAGGGCTATTTTTTAAAGCTGTAAGGATTTAAAACTCACAAAAAATATGTAATTAAAAAAAAATTTTCTTCTCTATCTCACAACTTTATTACCACAGCAAGAGAGTTCAGGAGCTTAATCTCTACATTTTTTATCGACACTAAAATACAAATACATAGCCTACCTATAAAAAAATTTGGAAGATTCAAGATATTGCTATGAGGGTTATACTGAAAAGCTGATCTCTTACTTAATGAATTCTTTATTTATCAATTTTGATGCTACTTTAATCTCGATAAATGTTCAGCGACATTTTCTTGACGCCTAAAATTGTATTTATTACGTACATTTGAAGTTTTCCTTCCAATTCAACTTCTTGCGACTTCCCAGCAAATGTCATTGCCTCTTTACGTCAGGGTGATCTTCTCTGGTCAGTTACTGTAGCACCACACTGATCAGGAGGAAAACTGCAACGTTTAAAGCTTTGGAGCTGATTGTAGAGCTCTCTCCCAACGTCTCCTGGAACAACGTCAAAGACGTTGGTGTCTAAAGCACCTTCTTTTTTAACAGATTCAGTTGTTTTGGTGATCTAAGATGGATAAGAGATTGGTTTATGATGCTTGCTCGTTGGAGACTGCCCTGTTGGCTCAAGTTCATTTTTCTTTCATAGCTGTTAGGCTCTCCCAGCGCAGGCCTTGGGGAGGATCGATGATTCCTAGTTGAATGCTTAGAATCAAGAGGGTAATGTAGGGTCGTCAGTCACCGGGGTTCCCAGCCTTGCGACGAACAACTCCGCTCGTGACGTCTGTCATTGAATGACTGACTTGGTTTAGAAGTGGCCGGCTTTACAAAGTCTTTTGGTCAACAAATCGTTCTCGGAAATGGTAGTAAAAATGTATTTGTTGGCAAAGTAGCTTAAACTTAGGGGCCCTTAAAAGAACCGATGAGATTAATGGTTAAGAAGGGAACGTAAATACTTATAATGGTCCTGAAAAGGGCTAGTGGTGAAATATCTAGTTATTCATTATTATTATTCTTGATGATGGAGAGCCGACTGCGGGTAGCTTGACTCTTATCCTTAAAGTATCTTGTACGGATACCATACTGAAGGGAGGTACGCCGCTGACCAAAGAACATCTCGTCTTCAGGTCGTTCCCCGGATAACTAACCACTCATCGTTAGTCGAGAAAGTGAGCATGGAGGATACCTTCTCTGTAGGTATGCCGTTGAGATGACCACTAAGGAGGTCGTTGTGGCTGCTCGTACTCTTCAGGGCTGTCTTTCGTGGGCTTACATTTGAAGTAGAAAATATCTGACGACACCAGGCTGCATATTTAAACGGCCACGGAATTCTGAGGTGTCGGAGCAGGTTGTGCTCTGGCTAGATACGTCTCCTGGTATTTCGCCGGAGATGTTGACATTTCGAACGTCTATTTTTCCCTGGCTCTCGGTTATCTTGGCGATCCGGGGTTACAAGCGATTTATTTCACTTGCCCGTGAAAGAAGAGTGTTATCTGTACCACGATGTCTAGCTGCAGGACTAACAACTATGCTCTTGGTGTACTGCTGATAAACTACTAGGATAATCAACAATTTGATGGGGCATCTTATAACTACTTTTTACTATCTTTGATTGCAAGTGGCTTCAATTTTACCTCGACGCCACCTACCAGATCCTACTGAACCTCATTGTGAAGCTAGCTCATTATAGCAAAAATTTGAGCTTATTTATCGCTATTGTTATGTCAAGATAGATTCTCTCTATGCAGTGATCTCTCTCTGACTTTGATCACGCTGCCACTTGCATTCTGGCATTGCTCTCGCGCACTTAATTCTTATATCTCTAGGTGTATAACACAGTATTTTTACTGGTGGCCCCAGCACTGACTGCCTATCTGATTTCTGATATTATACAGAAAGACCTGTCACATTGCGATTTATTGAAATCTAATTTTCTATTTATATTGTAACAAAAAATAATTATACATGACAAGACTTCGCTTACTCTGATCTGCATAAAACAAACTACACTCACATTTAATCCTATATACTATACCACTCTTCTGTAGCTTAGGTGTGGGATCCTTCCCTAATCTTATAGTGTTGGTGAACTAAATGGAATTCCTAAAGATAACTCCTATTTTGTACTTGGAAAAAACAGAGCAAAAATCTTTCTCTGGATCCAAGTGTGACGAAGACATTTTTTTTCTCCACAAAGCTTAGAGCGCCATGAATTTGGTTTAATCACGATATGCGATCAAGTTTTTTTTTCTAAAGCCATTTTGTGTGTTTGGTCTGGTTTTCAGTTTTATACGAAAAAAAAAGAGACAGCTACCAGGTATAGGATGACACTGGTTACCGAGAAAACAGAAGAGAAGATCATAGAAATATAAAGCACATAGTCGAAGAGGCTCGACGAATTATAGTCTGCAAATGAATCTATATACATATTATATGAAACATGAAAGGTGTAAGGAATGAAGCTTGTAATCGCTGATATTAATTTGGAATATTAGCATTGTATTATATTTGGTATTTAAAGAAATGCGCCCTTGTAACAAGCGTTGAATTATAGCGTCGGGAAGTACGAATAGGCTAGGGTTAAGGACAAATCAGCAGCAGTCTAGATCGTATGAAAAAAAGTGAGTTTGACCGATGCCATTAGCCAATAATCTACGCAAGCCAGTGGGCCTTAGTTTATGAGAAAGGCATCCAGGCGTTTGTTAAGAGCCTTGGCGAGAAGTCACCGAGTAAGACAGAGAGAGAGAGAGAGAGAGAGAAAGAGTGTTGTGTGCCTGTGTAAGGGTCTTCCAAGAAAGAAAAAGTGACAAAGCCGCATAGTCCAGAAGATTGTCAAGGTAGAATGAATCGTTAGGGTAGAGATTTTCGAGAGCTTGTCAGTGTGTATGCAGGCTGGGAACAAAACTTTGCATAGCGTCGAATGGCACCCAGTGACCTCCAGCGTACTTGCTAATGATGCATTGATGAAATAAACAAGAACTTTTTGAAGTTATACTTCTATAGGCGCATTCTGCCCTACGCAGTAAATCAACGATTTGAGACTGGTGACCTTGAGAAAAAGCGTAACGGAAGTGGATTTTGCTTGATTCTCCCCCTTCGCCCCACCCCTCTTGACGTAGTTCCTAAAGAGATTTGAGCCGCCGTTCTTTGTCACACTGGGCGAGCCCCTTAAATCTTAAGTGTTACAGCATTGTGAGAAGTACAATTATCACTACTACGTACTGATAAGAAATTTTTTTAAATATTTCTATTTTTGACACAGATTCAATCTAAAAGAATAATATATTGTTGACAACAAAAAATAGGTTTCAGAATAAGAAATGGTCATGTTTGTAATTAAAAAGCTTTTTTAGTTTTAGTAACAGCTTAAATATAAACGCATTTTTTTTCTTTGATAAATTTTTTCAATAATTTACGTAATTCTTCGATATGATTCTTAATCAATAGTACCCAGGTGATAATTAATAATTTAATTATATTTTGTATAATACTCATATAAAGTAAACAGAACAAAAAAAGTATGTTCCCAGGCATGAAAAAATAGTACCAAACGTTAAAAGAAAAAAGTGAAAAAGGTTTTATCTTTTATTAATAGTATACATATCAAAGATCCACAGGACTTTTTTGAACCACGTTACCAGCATCACAAACGTTTCTTGATATTTGATTTAATTGGTTAAAAATATCTAAGTTTTTGGATGCAGCAACAGCCTTAAGATTGTAAGCAACACGACTGGAAGCCTGAAAATCCGTTAATCTCATGTAACTTACTTTTTAAGTTATTAACAGTTTTTATTTAAAATATTACCTCTGCACACCATACTCGAGCGATTAAAATTTCATGTTCAGCACTAGGAAGTTTTCTTTTTTTTGATAAACTGGCGCGACTAAGAACCACAGACATCGTGTACGTATCAATTGCGGCTTGCGCAAGTCTATTAAGTATAAATTGTTCATCAATTATTTTCTTACCGTATTTAGCAAGTACTGATTCAATCACTGAGCCGAAGGACTCGATGCTCTAAAAAAAAAAAAAAAAATCAGATCCATAACGGATGAACTATTCAGTTTATATGATTATTTATATGATTATTATAGCCTAAATGCAATAAATTAATAAGATATTTAAATCTATTTTGTCAGAGTCACACAGGATAAAGTTTCTAGTTCACAATTTGTAACATATAAGTTGCTAACTTGTTACAAGTCAATGATTTTGTTTGTGAAATTAAAACACTGAATTGGAATTTTTTCGTTCTAGTTTCAAATAAAAAAGTAACCATCTGTTACGAGAACTTTTTTTCAAAATCTTAGGTGAGATCTGAGGTAAAATCTTAGCTAAAGAATCAGCTGAGGTTTGGGCATGAGATCTCACCTGAGTGTCGGAGACAGGGTATTTTGTATATAGAAAAAATACTCATACCATTATTTTAGTCTGATTGCGAAATTCAAATTAATACCTTATGGAAACCTGCATGTCAATGTATTGTGAGTCAATGTCATCTGTATTGTGAAAAATTAAGTAAAGATTATTTGTTAATTTTTTTGTCAGCCATTGTAAATTGAAAATTGCGTACCATACATGACTACACTCTACTCATTAAATTCTATAATCGTCTAATTAAATTCTATAATTTGTCTACCTTAGAACAAATAGCAGCCGATTCTCCAAGACTTTCATGGACAACATGAGACAAGCTTGGTGAGCTCAGTCCAATAACTCTGGTTGCCCTCCGAGAAACTTCTTCAGCTATTAAACTCAAATTAGCAGTAGGATTTTTAAAAGCTTTTTGTAACTCTTTCAAATGACTTCCTGCATATTGAATGCCGGTTAAGGCAACGAACAGTCGGAGAATATCATTCGTCCCTTCAAAAATTCTAAATATTCTTAGATCACGTAAAATTCTTTCAAGGCCTGTTGCCTGCATGTATCCCATTCCTCCAAGAATTTGAATAGCTTCATCACAAACCCACCAAGCAGCTTCTGAAGCGAATACCTATAAAAAAATTGTTTTTTTTATTGCTTGAAATTATACATTTTTGTTTTAAAGCTGCATTTATGAAAATAATAATACTATTCTACTTTTTTTTCAGATATGCTCTCTAGACATTAAGACGATTATTTGACTGCTACTCATTTAAGTTATAAAATAATTATATTTAACTAAATTGTAACTTGTAGCATGATAATTTTAAACATAGCTAACTTAGAATGAAAAGTTTAGGCAACTGAGAAAATTTTTAGTTATAATGCTAACAGTGTAAGCAGGTAGTTTTATTGAGACTTTTGTTAATTTTGTGATAACGAAACAGCACACTCAGAAATCAAAAACATCTAAACAGACAGAAAAATAGAGATTTGTAGGCATTCGATAATTTAATGTTAATATTTATACACAATTTCAATTTTCTTAACTATGTTAGAATTAAGTATGTCAATACATGTCGTGTTTGAGGACAAAATTTACTTGTGTAGGCCAAAAATGATTAAGCTAGATATGGGTAATGAGTATAGAGACCAGCCCATAAAGACAGATATACATTTATTAGCCCCCATCGAGTTATGTGAGAGCGTGACGAGATTAGGTTGAGAAAGTAGACAAAGCGTCGGTGACCACGCCCCTACCGTTTACTTCAAATTTGCCCACTAAAAATTTTAAATATCGGAAAATAAGTATTTTTGCTGGTATGCCCCAAATATTTTGGTTAAATTCAGTTTCTTTAATCCTATTCTACAGCTTAACCTTTTTAAGAATTGTCTACCTTAACAAAGAGATCCCTCTAGGTATTTAGTTAATTAACTAAATTAATTTAAAAAATAACTATTTTATGGAAAAAAGAAGTATTGCCACTTAACTGTACCGTTTTTTTAGTTAATTAAGCCTCCATTTGGCGACATACTTTAGAGCTCAAGAAAAAGAATTAAATGACTGACAATTAGAACATGATCTTATTTTTCATTTTCTTTAACCGTGTATCATGAGTCAAAGACGTAATAAAGAATTATACTGATTGACAAATTGTTCAATAAAACAGCTTCTTACAATAAAGTATGTAACACAGTTAAAATAGTATTAACATAATTAGATCGATAAGATAGGAAACTCCAATTATTTTCTGGAATGCTCTAAATAACAAGCTATAATTATAAGCCTTATTGAACTCAGCAATTTGGGTAGTTGATAGTCATACATTACTAACCAATTTATTCAGTAGTTGTAAAATAAGAAATCGTTTGATAGAAATAATTTTTCAAGTAACTTGTGATTTGTTTTCACGGCTTTCGTACGAATTTTCGTAATAAATAATTATTTAATGTGAGAATCATTCATTTATTAAGTACTAGGAGGCTTTGCTCCCTGCACGCTCTGCGCACTAACTCCCAAAATTTTTTTAATTAAACATATTTCTAATAATCATTGAATTTAAATTAAATGATTAAATTTTAAAAATAAATTTAAGTTCAAACTAATAAAATCACCTTGATTAGCCAGCGCTTGTCTACTAAATCTTATATGTACATTTAAATGTACCGCCTTTTGTCAGTCACGACCAATCAGATCACGACGTATTCTATTGACAGTCACGTGACACTCATTTTTTTAGGAGAGGAACAGTATTTAAGAATGTCTCAATTCCATGAATACGTATGTTCAACATCAAATTAGTATTACAAACATTAACTATATAGAATTTATATATTCGCGCGCTAGCAATTAACTTTAGTATTTTGTAACCAATAGCGTGCGTAAAATGGTCCTGCGGAACCACCAATCATAGCGCTCCACGTTTAAGTTACTTTGGCTGCTCCCGACTGCTCGCCTATGAGCATTTAGTCAGTCCGCACTGATCGCTCGTCCAGTGAACCACAGTGTGGTCACTGTGTACACTAACAAAGTAGACATTTTCTCGAGTAAATCATTTTAAATAGAAAAAGAAAATGTCTTGTTTAATTTACTCGCGTGACTTAAACAACATCATTTTTAGTTAATTATATTAGTAAAATAACTGTTCTTCAACTTCGTTCAATATCCCTAAACTAGCGCACATAAAACGTAACTTTGTTATTTACCACAGTTTTTCAATTTTTTTTCTCATCAAGTGTTGTAATTCCTGCTGTTAATATACTTTATTATTTGTTATGTATATAAAAAGGTGTGAGTATTAATCATTCAATAAAACCAAGCAATTTGGCTCCCACTCTTTTCCCTCGCAACCGGGAAATCAAATCATACAGTCCACAATCATTGGAATCGTATAAAGATAATGATAAAAGCTATTTGAATAAATGACACTGTCGGAAATTTCGATGTGTATAATTACTAAGTATTTTATCTGAAATTATTAATAGTGACATTGAAACAGTGATTTGATTTATCTAATTAGCTCAAAGAAAAAATTGCTGAAAATTATACGATAAAGTAATTTAATTAAAGAAAGAAACATAAAGAATATTATACATAAAAAACTTGAAACTGTTTTTTATTAAGGAAATTTATTTTATCCGGTAAAATTATAAACTATTTGAACAAACTAACCTTTGCACATAATCGTATTTGAGCACGTCCATGTGTGATCAGCCACTCAGCGCTCGCAGCACCTTTTTTCAATAGAACGCGCTCTGTTAAACTCGCTCACAAGCGTTGGAAAATAGCTAGAAAAAAAATGTAAAGACATGAATTGATAGATTTTGATCTGTATTTTCTGAGGACCACCCTTTTTTTGCTAAAAAATTTTTTTCAGCTGCGAAATCAAGTTTTAAGTTTAGGTCAATTTTTCTTAACATATGTAGATCGATCAAACGAGCAACTCATGAACTACATCTCCTCCAATTTTCAGAGTAGGAGAGAAGCTAAGGGGTAAAAATAGTGAGTAAATTAATACTTAGGAGCGTGGCCTCACGTGCTGCTGCATACTAGGAGCGGACTAGCCACTCTAGCTCCCGTACGATACTCTTTTTTATACTCGCTCGTAATCGAAGGAAGCAAGTTAAGAAAATATTATAACATGTAAACTTACAGATTTGAACTAATTTATTCGACAGTTTGTTTGTTTTTTTAACTCTAACTCTATTTTTTTAGAAGAAAATTGAACTGCAGTTGAAGCGTCATATTTCCTAAAATACATTTTTTTAACATTAATTATAATTTTACCTTTAAAACCTAAAAATTATGAAAGAATAATATTAAGTAACAAGTAAAACGTGAACTCAAAACTATTTTATCTCTTTTATTTTTCACACTTTTCGCTGTTAATGCAAGGAACAGATTTTTTGACAATTTTAGATTTTTTATTAGATGTGTTGTTTCACAGCTTTTCTTTTTAATTTATTTTTTGTTTGTGATTCAATTTCGGCTGACCTACTTTTTTTTTTATGTCTGCTCCAGATGTAATAATTTCGAAGCAGAAAATTCTTTTATTTGAGCTGGTTTGTTCCTTCCATCGATATCTTCTTTAAAACTGTAGCGATGGTAACTATGATTAACTCATATTTAATATACCACTTAATTAAAGGTTATGCTGGGATAAAATAACGAAAAAAAAGAACAAAACGTAATAAGAATTATCATCAAACAGATTAAAACGATATTTACAAATCAAAGTAAATATAATACGAGCAAACTTGTCAAGAAACTACAGATAACAATAACAGCAACAGGTATTCGTAAGAATATAATTATACTATAGAGTGTGAGGCACCTCTATCGTCGTATAGCTGATAAAAAAAAAAAAACATGTATTTTAGTGCCAATTTTTTAAATTTAACTCTAAAATTACAAACTTTTTTTCTACTCCAAAAAAAATATAGCGAAAAGAAACAAACTATCAAAAAAAGTAGCTTAAATCGATAGGTTTACATATGATAACGTTTTTTAAGCTTGCTTACTTCGATTGTAAGCGAGTATGAAAAAATGCATTACATAGCAGCCACAGTGGCTAGTCCGCTCCATGTGCTCGGCAGCTCGCGAAACCACGAACTATAATTTACTCACTATTTCTATACCTTTAGCTTCTCTCCCACTTTGAAAATTGGAGGAGATATATTTTATGAGTTACTTGTTTGATTGATCTATATATATGTAAATATGTATATATATATATATATATATATCTTTATAAATCGTTACTTATGTGGACATTATTATGTAAATAAAGTTATTATGAGGACAAAATCGTACTTATGCGGACTGTCCTCATAACTTTTCAATGTTATTAGTATGTATTCTAAAAGCACGTTAAGTCCTTATGAGTCACCTTATATATATACACATAAAAGTAATCTGATTCAAGGTAAGAAGTGGATTATGATAAATCAAATACTTCAAATATTTTCAAAAAGTATTTACTTAGTATCCTCCTATTCTTCTAATCTTATATGTCGAAATTCATTAGAAATAATCTGAAATATGCGAATTAGTATTATAACCATAAAACATAGTATAATGTGCAAAACAAAAGAAATAATGGTAGGATTTATTACAATTATAGTGGACTAATGTATATGTATTCACAATTTTTGTGTACTTCTGTGCACAAAAAGGCCCTTTTTGTCTTTTTATTTTCTTACGTTGTCTAAGTTACAGAATTTTCTTTATTTTCTTGTTGTTCGATAGTTAATCTATTTAATACTTCGAGATTTGTTATGACACCAGTTTCAAAACATAATCTGTAGTGCCAATCTACTATAATAAACTTTACTATGCTGACACTATCTTATATGGGGCAAGTTTTCTGCATACTTCGTTGTGTTTTACATAGATGGCTATGCACTTCAATATTTGCCTTATATATGACATTTTCACACAAAGAATGGATTATCATTTCCGATTTTCCACGATTATCATGTTCTAAATATTAGACTCCATGAATTCAAGGGCTCTCACATTTGACTCTTTATTAAAATATGTAGCGAACACTATGTTCATAGTCTTTCCGTCGTTTTGTTTATTATCTAATGAATGGTATCTGATGTCGTTAAACAGGCAGTTTCTTTTTTTTTTAGTGTCATTATCACCGGTACTTTAGTCATTAATTTATGAGGAAGGGCACTTGGTCGTGAAATCGGTTGCATTGATTTACTTTTTTTCTCCGTATTTTTATTCGTATTAATATTCTCTGATTTTCCTATTTTCAAATCTTTTGGCCACTTAGTTGTGTAATATACTATTGTACGTCGTATGTCTTACACCCATTCAACATTTTTATGTTATATAAACAAGAATAACATTCCCCCTTTTTTGTTGTTTGGTTGAAAAATAAATATTCTTAATTAGATACTTGTGTTACAAAAAAAAATAATACATTGACCATGTAAAGCTTTTTATGATCGCAATTATATTCGTGCGATTACGATTTACTCCTACAAATCGTAATGTTAAAACAGTTTCTTATTCATGACTATCTGAAAGGGTTTCTACAATTGTGGTCAGGTTAGTTTTTTTATGCGGTACTTGAGTTTTGGCATCAATAAGCGCTTGTAATGTTGGGGTGATTCTAAACTGCTTCGCCACTTTTTTGGTTTCTCGTGGTGAAATAAAGATCACCTCGTAACTCAAGTAGTCCAAAGCACAGAGTTCTTGTTCTATGGACTGGACCACTCCAAAACTTTCAAGAATTTTCTTTAGTATTAGTCAGATGTAACTTTCCTGCAATAGTATGCTAAGTTGGTGTCCATCACCCATTACTTCGACGATTTTTGGGTCTTGATTATCCATGGTAAAAATACTTCTATAAATGTAATTGACCATTTTATGTGCTTGATTGAATAACTATGTATATGTTTGTATGTGTTTAATACGTAAGATCATGCTGTTAATGTTTGTTCTACATATGCATGTTAGTGAATAAAATTCATGCTTGGGTTTGTGCATAGAAATACATAGTTTTTATACATGAATAGTTTTGAGTTGAGATTGCGATGTATAACTTAAGTTTGAATTATTGATTTAAATGATCTAAGTGATTGGAATAGAATTAATATTCAAGTATTCTATAAATCTAAATACGTGTCTTCTAGTATAACTTAATTACGTGATGGTAATCATTGCACTAAATATAAAGTTCTTTATTTTTATAAAGCTGAAAATTGAATTCATACAACTGAGTGATGTATTTTATTGTCGCAGGATGTAGCTTATTCTATTATTGGGTTTATCTTCTGCAACTGTTAATTTTTTTTTGTAAATCGATGGTTTTATCAAAAGTTAGCATTATTTCTGAAGTCTGTAGACATCGTTGTGTCTTTTGCCTGTAATATAACATGTCTTTGATATGTCATTATATTGTACATAACATGTAATATAACATGTCTTTAATGTGTCATTCACGAAAAAAATTAGTTAATTTCAGGTCCATTTTTCATTTTACGTTCCATTTAATGGGGTCAGCGTATTTTATGTGATGTTTGAGTTCATCGTCCTGTAATGCTTAAATAGTACTTTCAGGATTCATATATTTTGTATATCACTGGGGTAGTCTTCCTAGTCGATGTCTAATGGCATGACAATATTCTAGGGTTCTAAATCGAAAGAAATGGTTAAAAAAGTCTCTTTTCTTTTTTTTTTCTTCAATAACCCTTAGTGGAAGACACGTACGTTTTTAAAATTAATATTGAGTAGGTATTTCATTTTTCTTTTTACGGTGATGTTGGTGGGGAAATTTTCTCTACTTGACGAACGGTGAGTTTCATCTCAAAAGTAATAGGTGTTCGAATTTCTTTCCTTTAAATAGATGTTTTGTCGGATTCTTTAGTAAATGAGTCGTTAGCGTAAATTACAGTTATAGCTCGTTCAATCAAATAAATTTTACAGCGTCATGGAAGGCATTTGTGTCTCTTCAGGGTTCATGTAACATAGTCAAGTTCAAATTAACTTCTATCTAATAGGTGTATTGTATCTGAATGATTAACTTATGTTTACTAGTTAAGGTTAGTTTTACCCATTCACCCATTATTCATTTGTAAAAGACCTATACATTTTACTTTTCCTTGTTAATTCATATAATTAAAACAGATAAAGCTTAATTGTTTTTTACTACGTGTTAAAAATAACCATGAATTATCAGCTGATAAGTAAATCCATTTTAATAATTCCATAGCTGAGCATTTGTAAGAATTTACTATTATATCACATTGATTAAATGTAACTTAGTTTAATCGTAGATACGAATTATGTTCTGCTGATACTGCTAAGAAAGGGTACGATAGTTTTATGTAGGCGGATCCATTTTGTCCTAGTTGAAGTATCATAATAAGACGTAGTCTACAAAGATTATATAATTATACTGCTCTGGCAAAATTTCTCGTTAACTTATAATCTGCCCAAGGAATATTACTTTTTTTTCGAAAAATTCGACCTTATTTGGCCAAAGTACCAAATTTTCTGATCTTAATGAGTCAAAAATCGTGATTAACTAGATTTTTTGCGTAAATAATAATATCATCTGAATACACTTACATTTCAACATTTAATAAATCTCTTAACATGAGATCCATTAGCCGTTGGAACGTGGCAGGTGTGTTTTTCAAGCCTTCAGACATTCGTCTGTATTGGTTATGTTCATAGGTTGTTGCAAATGCTTTTCTTTACTTATCATGTTCAGCCATAGAAATTTTTAGGAATTGACTTACCAAATCAAAAACAAAATAATGTAGAGAACCTTACAACTAGTCCATAATATCTGCGATGTTAGGCGATGGATGTGCATCATCAACGCTTTTTTTATTAAGTATTCAGAAATCAATTACTACCCTCCATCTTAAATATCTATGACAATCAGGTTTCTGAGAAACAATCAAAAAAGATGAATTATACGGTGATGAGAAAGGCTCAATTTGATGGGCTACGATATTGTTGCGTGTTAATTGTGATGCTATTTTCCGTCTGGGTTTTATGTGTAACGATATCAGTACAGGGTAAAGGGTCTCCTAATTACAATAAGGTATTTGGAAATTTATAAATTGGTCTACAAACTCAGTCTCGTTCTTCTAAGTTTAAGTGATCAGTATGCACAAGCACTTTCAGCTTTCTTTTTCTACCTCGTTTATTTTTGATCATTGGTCTCTCATATTCGCTAATAGTACCGGGGTTAAATTTAGGTGAAATATATTCGAAACGTAGCATTTTTTGGGATCTATTTCAATCGTAACATCGTTTTCATTGGTGTTTATGGCCGTAACATTATAGTAGCTGCTCCCATTTCTTACTATTCTTTCCTTTAGATACATATTATGATGTCTTACTTCAATACATGGCAAGTATCCTCAATTAAATTCTTATTCATTTCATTAACTCTTACTATTTGACATACTCAAGTCTTCATCGTGCATTGAGTTTGTTTGTTAATATCTTCTTGTTCTTTATTAAAGGAACATTGTTTCACACGAGAAGTATTTTTACTCTGTCTAATGCCAAGGGGTTGGAGTATATCTTAGTCGTCTTATTCATTATTTTTGCTGTGTATGTTACTTCCATTAGTTCTATTATATGTGGGTTTCATAAAATTATCACCCCTCTCTAATTATCAATTTGTCATATTTATCTCGAAAATGCCTAGAAGCTTTTATATCCCCAAATTTTTTATATTAAGGTACATTTAACTTCTCAGGTTAGCCTACGATGTATTCAACGTTAAATTATTGTTGGTCAATTTTATCTTTAAGACACTCTGTCTTTTTGTTAGTATTAAGGGTAGTAGCTCAAATTCGATTTTCCTGCACTTGTTCTTTGAGTTTTATTGCCTTCTGTTCTTTTTCATCCCTTTCTAATTACACTACCTGTTCAAAAGTTTTAAAAAAAGTAATGAGGCTCATTAAGGCATCATCTTATACTATAGCATCATGATAATACGATAATGTGGCTCGTCATTCTTTACAGAAAATTCGACCTAGTAGACCACCATCTTTGATGGGAAAGTCGTTAGGGATCTCATAAAAAATTGAAGGTTTTTTTTGTAGAGTTGTATGCGTTTTTTGTAGTTAAAAGTGGGTGGGGTGTAACTCCGGTAAGATCAATAATTTCGCTAGTCTCTACACATGAATATGAGAGCCACTGGTCTAATTTAATCAGGTTTATGGCGGTGCCATTATCGAGCATAAGTGTGATAAAGCAATTTTTCCCTTCTGGGACTGACAACCTTATGCTTGTAGGCTCATCGTCTATGCCAAGTCCCTGGTACGTACCGATATGGACGGTTTCGATTCTGTTGCTATGTTCACTACTTGCGCTGAAACATTCAGAGTAGGGGTTGAATTTTGTCTTTGGAGACTTACCTTTAAACGACGACTTGGGTGAGCTGTCTGAGAGTTTTAATTATGGAGAAAATGGTCGTGTTCTGGTTCGTACTGATTTTAATAATTTGGTTTGAAACGTCGTTGCTTATAATTATTATTTTGGGGGTATCTATTGTAGCTTTGACATCTACCCTGATATCCTTGAGTATTCCTAGGATTCAAATTAGCATTACTTTGAGTATAATAATCGTTAGAATTCTCGTTATCATATCTTCTAAAATTATTCTGATAATAATTGGAGCTCCTTGACTGGTTCTGAAAATTTCAAATTCCGATCTCTCCCCTGATTCTGATGATTTTTGCGGTGATTTTGTTCATTGCGATATTGTTGATATTGTCTATTATTATTCTGACAATTATCATTCTGCCTATTAAAATTTTGATCCTGATAGTTGGCTTATTGTTTATTTAATTGTCCCATTTGATGCAATGAGAATGAATGATTAGGGTACCTATTCTGCTATTGATTTGAATTATTTAAATTATTGCTAAAATTACTGCAAGGTAGTCCTTGGTACCATGTACCCAGGATTATGTCCAGTCTCATTCGGCTCTCTAATCTGAACGCATAATTAAAGGCGTTGGCTAGGGAAGTAGATTCTTTCCAATATACCTGCTGACTTATCATAGGTGCTAGTCTTTTTATAAACATGTCTCATGCCATCTCTTTTATAGGGGTCATCATTTGTGTGCTGCATGTATTGCCTTTATCTTCCATCATAGCCTTTTCAGCACCACTCAGCAGTAGGTTTACATAATCATAATATTTGCCCATCGATCGGCTTTGTCATTGACTCGCTTTCTGCAGCTGAGTTTGATAGTATGCAACAGGTTTTTCTGTTACATATCCTTTTTTTAAATATTTTATAAATGCCTCAAGATTTTGAAAGTCTTGGCCACTTACGCTTATACGCGCGGCACCTCGCAAATTTTTAAAAACTGCCGTTTTATAAGGATCTTTTTGATCATCTTTGACCCAAATTTTTCCGTTCCTAAAGTCCTGAATAAAGTCATTGAGTGGAATATTTTTCCTATAAAATATGGAAATAGATTTGATTGTACGTTGATTTTCACCATTCCTTGTTATATAGTTTATTTTTTGGGTGTGTGTTTTTCCTTTTTCTTCTTATTTATTCCTCATACTATATGCTTATCTACGTGTGTAATACTAAAATACAATGGAGAAGGGTTTGACGACTTTTTCTTTCATCTACGTCAAAATTATTGTACCACTTTTTTTTCTTTTTTTTTTCTTCAATTAGAGTTAATCGCGTTCAAGAGAGAAGAAAAAAAAATTTGTTATTATATTTTTAGTTTAGTTTCTTTGTTTGTTTCAAAAAAGTACTTTATTGAATTCTCGCAATACATCATAAAAGACACGAGAAAAAAAAAAGTTGGACGTATCCATGTACATGTTCAAATATATGTATGAATAATAAGGATTATTATGCATCTGACGTGCTACACATGATTAATCATGGAGAATGGAGAAAAATAGTTTTTTTTATGTGTGCAATAATATATGTATACGTATGTATGCATGTGTGTGTTTTTATATGTATATGACTCCAGTGTGAATGTTTGTTCGGCGCATGCATTGGCAATAATTTTACATTACAGTTTATAGGTGTACGCCTGCTGACGGAACGTGCACTATGTGTAAGGTCCAGAAACTTAAGTGAGGGAGCGCAATCAAGCGTACTTATAAATTACTTTCTGCTGTTTACTAGAAAAAGGATTAACGGCACAGGGATTGGCATGCGGACATGGCATGTGCGGCTATATATAAAAATTGCCACGCGAGCATTGTCCAGGACATGGCGTATGATTGAAGGTTTTTTCTTCACAGAGAGGGAGAGAGAGAGAGAGAGAGAGAGAGAGAGAGAGAGTGAGAGAGAGAGTATTTATATCTTAACATTTCTTCCTCTTAAGATTAGAAGGGAGCACTATGGTCTACCCTCTAATACTGTATTGATATTACACACACACACATACACACACACACACACACACACACGTGGAATGTTCTTTGATTAACGGAACATCCTTCCGACCTTCACATCGTTAATTTGGCTGAAAGTTTTTTACATGCTTTATATTGAAGAAAAAGGGATACGTTTTTCTTCTTATTTTATGGAAAATAGAAGCGACAGAAAATTTGAGAATTTGATAATTTTTGGCTTAGAGACTAACTTTCAAAAATTTATAACTCTAGTTCTATTTAAGCTAGAATCGTTTTTAATTTTGTTTTTTTTAAGTGAAAAAATGAACTTAAATAAAAAAAAAAATTATTTCACAAATAATTATGAGCAAACTCATATTGTTACTAGAAATTCAAATGTTTAAATTTATCTTTAACAATTGCTGAACTCTTGTAGCTAGTGTTTTATGTTACCATCGTATTCAAAGTTAAATTTCCTATCGAAAACGTATTTTCGTTAACTAGGGAAAAGATTCTCAATATTGCAAAGAAATTAATTTATGTAGTGCGGTACGTCTTATTAACGTTTGGATTATATCTTGTTTCTCTATAATACAAATGATTAATTATTTTTATCAGTGTAAAACAAATAGTAATCAAAAGATAGTAATTGAAGATTATTATTAATTATTTTAAGTTCTTTAGGGTTCTTTGTGACACTATTAATAGATTATCTACTAGCATTCGTATAAGTTATACCTAATGTTACTTATTAAAGTACAGTCATTTTAAGTGACATACATCTTTTAAATCCAATTGCGGATACGTGTAACTACGTAGTCAGCTAAATAAAGCGTATATATCTAACTGAGCATTCTTTATCACGTCTGCGAGTATTCATTTCAGATTTATCACAATTTTAAAGAAAAATTAATTAACAGTATTAAGTACAAACAGTATGTAACAACTGAAAAAACTTTATTGCAAATCATAATATCCAGCATTGATGAGTTTTTAGAATTTTCAAGCAAGGGTTTAAGTAAATTACTGGTACATTTATTTTTATTCAATAAACAAATAAAATTTAAAAAAAAAAAGCAAAGTTAATAAAAAATAAGTGCATTGGACTTAGCGATTTTTCTGAAAATTATGCCTTTATAGTTGAAAATTCTGTTCAAGGTATCCATTGGAAGAATGATCAAGCAACAATACATCCTTTTTCAATCTATCAGTAATATGATAAAGATGAGTCGAAAATCAAAAGTTTTGTTTCCATTTCTAAATGTTCACGTCAAAATACTATTGCTGTTCAAAGACAACTCGTAGAATTTATTAAAACAAATTTAAAAGTCATAAATAAAATAATAAATTTTTTTGATGGCACAAGTAGGCAATACAAAAGCAAAATTTTTTTTTATAAATCTTACTCATCATATGAATGATTTAAAAATAGCAACTAAGTGGCACTTTTTTCTAATCTCATATGGTAAAGGACCATGTGATGGAGTAGGTGGAACATTAAAACGACTTGTTGCTAGAGCTAGTCTTCAAAGACTATATAATCCTAATGACGTTGAGTCAAAAAAACTAGCTAGGAGGGTGGGGCGATTGTTAAAAATTCACTTTAATTTGCAACAAATTAAATTGCTTGCCGAGCACTTTTACGTACATGGTGTTATCAACATTCAATTCATGATGTTATGAACATTCAATTTGGTTCTGGATGAATTAAAAACTTTTTGAAAATTCAGATATACTTGCTTAAACCATCTCCATAATATCCTGAAATCATGGCTGGGTTTTTTAGTATTTGTTCAAGTGGCAGTCAAAAAACTGTTTGCCAAGCACATTTACCGACATGTTTTTATCAACATTTGATTCGAGTTTCCGGACAATTAAAATTTTATAAAATATTCAGCTGCAGATTAAATTGCAGATTTAACAATATAGATAATAGCTTAGAGTGACTTTTTACATCTGAAATCGTCTGTGTAAAAAGGTGAACAGCCTAGAAAGGAAATACTATGCCTCCACACATCTCAATGCTCACACATACACACATATGAACCAATCCCAGCACCCTTTTTAGACTAAGAGCTAAGGCCCAGGGGGGCAATTTTTCGGAACCAGCCATGAATCTTCCCAATATTCAAAAACTTATGATTCACGGAGATCCAAAGTATTTTTGTCTTCTTCCCCAATTTCTGATGCAAATAAGCTAAATTTCCTACTTTTAGATCATCTTGAAATTGCCATAACTATCATACCAAGGATATAATAATCTAAAAAAAAAACGTTTGCTAAAGATGAGGCTGGTTTCATTTCTGCAAGAGACGTTCTTTAACTTGACAGTCGATTTTTGGTCAGTTATGTAATTCCGATATGGCAGCAACTGTCATTTGTCTGGGATAACTTTTCGTGTTCTTTTCATTAGACCAAGCTGCGGCTGGTTCTAAATTTCTGCATGAGGTAATCTTTTGGAATTATATTTTTAAATCTGCAATTTAATTTGCCACATCGAATATCAGTGACAAAAACAATGCAAAAACCGAAAATTAAATTAAAAAAAAATTCAAAAAGGCTTATCAAAGCCTGTACATAAGCTTTAAATGGAAAATAAAGGGCACAATAATAAATGTTTTCGCAAGCTATCACAGTTAAAAAAAAAAGTCATTCTACGACCCACGGAAGCAAAAACATCGATTATTTTTAGACCACGAGCGATTTTGAGCACGCGATATCAGATTTCGCGTCAGCCGTACGCAAGCAGCTGCAGGAGAGGGGTTTCCCCCTACCCTTGGTCGGGATAGTCACCACGCAAGTAACCCTCACTTTTGCATTGTGTTTTAGATGGAAATCAGCAGTTAATGATTATCAAGTATTTTTTTCCTCAAAATATAAGTATTAAGGAGTAACGTGTTTAAACCCCAACTGCCTATGTTAATTAACTAAGCCATGAGTATTAAAATAAACAAAAAATTATCTCGTCTTCTGAAGGTCGTAGGGCACTTTATTTATAATTCAAGAAAAAATTAAACCTTTACAATAAATAAAGCTCGGTTAAGATTACACTTAAATTGGTGAAAATATTTATCTTACAATAAAGCGTTTTTTGCAGCTAATTGTACCATTAATCTAGTGCAAAAATTGAATTATTTCAATAAGACATGTTTAGTAGAACTCTCAAAGAACAAAATAAGCTCCCGTTGGACAATGTAGGATGCCGTGTCTAGCCGTAGAAATTAATTTAAAAAACAAGCCCTTCTTTATGAACAATTGCAGTTGTGCGAAAATGGTTAAACGTACAACATCCAGGTTTGCCATGCAGGTGTTGTATTGCCATACAAGAGCTTTAATTTCTTTGCATTTTTAGATGTTTCAGACTGATTGCTTATTAGTTACAAACAAACGTACAAAAATCCCCATTTTAGTGGTATTTTGCATTTTGCAACTTTACCAATTATCTGATTGTTAACCATCGCAGCTCATTTTGCAGGACATTTAAATAGCTACATTTTTTATGATAGGTGTTTTTCATTATTCTAACACGAAAAACGCTACGATAAGAAAAGTACTTTTCCATGCCATTATTGGGCTAAAAAACAATTTTTCAAATAAATGCAGCTGTCCAAAACAATTTAATATTGATACTCATTACAAAAAGCTTCAAAAACAGAAGGCAAACTTACTTATAGACTTCTTTTTTCTTTAATAGAGGGGGTCTAAGCATCTTCTTTTTCTGATTTATTATTAGTTTCTGATAAATTAGTGTTTGGTTCATGAGAATTATAGTAATGTTACAATGAGTTATTAATAGCATCTAATTTTATTTTTAGAGAAATTGTCTCAGTTAACAGTTTCTGTAATTGAAGTTTTTTACCACTTATCTTGATTTTCTTGTAATTCGTCCACGTTGAACAATTCTTATGTTGGTATTACTTGTATTTTAAATTGTTGTTTAAATTTTTTTTCATCTATTCACTGCGATATTGTGTTCTTGTAAGTTAGGACAAAACCACTTTATGAGCAGATCGGGCATTAAGATTGTCTGGTATTAAAGCAGGACTAATGAAACACATCGCTTTGATGAGCTCATTTAAGGTAAGAGTAGATAGACCACTTTAGTTAGCAGTTGTGATGTTGACGTGTATGTCTGTTAATTCAGTGTAAGAGATTACTAATTTCTTTTTTCTTGCCTATTATTTAATATACAATTTTATCTTTTTATTTTATTTTTTTTTTTGACTGTAAGACTTTTTTGTTTGTTTNAAGCCTGCCTGGAAGTTCGTCGGCTTTTGGATCAGCTGTGCGTTTATTTTGGCCCGCTACCAAGACACGTTCTCACTCATTGTAATTTAAAGTTAAATAATTTTTACTTTGTAACAATGCCACGGAAAGAGGCACGTAAAATACAAAATATTAGTTATTGATCAGATAGATGTTTTAATCTTTTTAGTCTCAAACATCCAACAACAAACACTTCTGATTTGAGGACAGCAAATGCAAACCAACTTCTGAAACTGGACTTGGCAATTTCATCAGATGCATTACAACAAAAATTTTGTTCTTCTTGCCACTTGAAGTTATCAAAGTTGAAAAAAGAATGTACAAAAAAGAGTGAAAATGAACTACCAGAATTGGTATGTACAATATTTTGATTATTATATTGAGTTCAGACATACCTATTCTCTCGTAGAATCTTATGTCGATGTTTCAGTCTAATTTTTTTCTTAGACGCTACAAGAGCAGGATTGTTTAAGTGAAGAATCTGATATAAAAGTTGGGAACAGTGGCGGTACATCTGGATTTTTGGGAGATAATCCATCTTTGCAAAATAAACGAGTTGATTTTTACAACAAAGGATTAAGCTTCTTAGGATCTTCGTCCATCACAAAACAAAAACTATCGTCAAAAAGGTATTTGGAAAAAAAACAAAGCAAATATCGTCCACAATTGATAAAAAAAATTTTAATTTGAGCCGAGATAATCCAGATGATCTTGAAGCAGATGACGAATCCTCGATAATGAGTGCTTTGCAAGAAAGTTGCAATACTTAACTTACTCAATACCACGTTCATAAAATAAAAATTTTGACGATTTTTTCATCGTGGTCTTATAAAATAACTGAGGACAGATGTTCTTCCGCAACTCGTCACATGATAGGCATAGCAAAAAATCTTGCTCGAGATAAGGGATCAATTGGGGATCTAAGCCCAAAACAACATCCATCTCTAGATGATAATGTCATCGATGACGACTACACTTAATATATGCCCGGAAAAAAAGATTACGTTTCGATAAAAGTAGACGGCAAATCGGTACCAATACAAAAAAAGACTAGTATTAAATAATTTAAAAGAATTGTATGAAATTTTTACTAGTATGTATCCAACTATAAAATGTAGTTTTTCAAAGTTTGCTAACTTAAGGCCGAAATATTATGTTTTGGTGCTTCTGATACTCACTCTGTTTGTGTATGTCCTATAGATGAAAATGTCAGTTTATTAGTGAGTGGTGCCAATTTTAAATCACTTACTTCCGGTTCTGAGCTGCCTTTGATCAATTATAAGGATGGTTTGGATGGTATGGAATGCAAAAACAAAACGATTGATTGTTATTTAAATTTTTGTAAGAAGTGCCCAGGCGTAACGAATGTTATTGAACAACTGGAGAAAATTTTTGAAGAAAAATGTATTGAAATTTTTACCTACAAACAATGGGTTACGGTTGAAAGAACCTCATTGCAGTCCCTAATATCTCCAGTTGATAAATTTTTATACAGAAATTAAGTGAAGGTTTGCAAAAACTGTTGATTCATTCATTTTTGGTTAACAAAGGGATTTTTTAAATGAGATGAAAAATAAACTGAGAGAAAACGAGTGTATCATAATTTGCGACTTCTCAGAAAATTATGCTTTCATAATTAAAAAATTGGTTCAGGGTATACATCGGAACAACGATCAGGCAACCGTACACCCATTTTCAATTTATTATAGGAATGACTTGGATGAATTAAAAATTTAAAGTTTTTTTTGCATTTCTGAATGCCTACATCACGACACTATTGCCGTACATCTATATCAAAAGCAGTTGATTGAATTTATTAAAATAAATTTACCGTGTGGTAAAAACATGTACATGTCTGATAGTGCGAGTGGACTGTATAAAAATAAAAAGAACTTCATTAATCTTACTCATCACTTTGAAGACTTTAAAACAGCAGCAGAGTGGCATTTTTTCCCCACTTCGCATGGAAAGGGGCCACGCGAAAGAATAGGTGGGACTGTAAAACGGCTAGCTCCCAAAGCAAGTTTTTAGAGAATAAACAATCCCATTCGAACGCCGCGAGAACTTTTTGATTGGGCCACAGAATCACTGCCAAATATTACTTGTCGTTATTCTACAAATGATGATTACGAAGAAGAAAGAAAATTAGTGTCAGAGAGATTTTCGAGAGCAACGACAATTAAGGGAACGCTAAAATATCATAGCATGGTTCCACTATCTCGTCAAGAATTAAAAGCAAGGCTGTTTTCTGTGCACGAAAAAACAAATACTGTAAAAATTTTCATGTGTAATCTAATTACTATCAAACAGAATTTAACTTTTATTTTCTATATATTTATTAAGATGATATTACACTTATATTAATATCAATAAGAGTGATGTCAGGCGACGAGTAAAAAATTGACAAGTGGCACATCTGACAAAATTAATCAACAATTCGTCCACACTCGATGAGCGGTGAGAAGCTATTGACTTAAACACCACGTGAAAAAATGCACCTTGTGCGAAGTCTTAGTCAAAACTTCTTTGTCTTACATGCTATGGGGCCGGCACTTGCTGCCTTTATGTGTTTAGGCTTAGCGGCTCACTTTGGTTGTCACTTGACACTTCTGACAGCCACGACGTACACAGTCAACTTTATCAAAGAACGACTTTCTTCACAGGTCTTCAGGCTTGGGTGAATGTGAAACAGTGTTAGGACTGTAGGTAGGAATTAGCGGATCCGATGCCAGGCGCCAGGCAGGGATCAGTGGCTTTACCCGCGAGGATAGGTCCCTGAAACATGGGGCTTCTAATTAGCCTGGATCCAATGCTTCGGTAGAGAGCGCTTTACTCAACCAGCGAGCAGTGGACATCTTGAAATGCGAAGTCTTCTCCGGGGAAAGGCTAATGAGTGGCGAGTAGACCCGATGCCCAATTGGTGCATAGATTATCAGCTAAACTGGCAAGATATTCCACAGGTGATTCTCCTACTGTGCCCAAGGTATGATAAGTATGGTGTTAGTTAGAGGATTGATAAATGGGTGCAGCAATACACCCTACACATAGGTAGTGAGTGGGTGGCCCCGGTAACTAGGCAAATCAGGTAACTAGGCTGTCATGGTAACCCAGCAAAAAAAAAAAAAATTTATAAGAAATACACTTTATTTTGTCGTAAAATAAAATTAATATCATTACATTTCAAATTTTAGCAACTTTTTTTTCTATAGCAACATTATAAACTTTTTGTATGGTTTTAAATAATTATTTTTTTATACTTCAGTCAAAGTTAAGTAAATTTTTCTTAATTATATTTTGATTTCTTGATTACAAAGGATGGTAAGACTAAATAAATATCGTATCTCTTTTTTGCATCCTGATAGAGTAATTTATTAGCAATTCAATACGTCTGAATAATTCTTCAAATATAAACCGACGCTGTATGACTTTAAGATTTGATGACAGTTATAGAAAAGTCTGCAATATAATGAAATTCGTTTTTTGTACAAAATTAAATGTAACAATTGTGTATTTTCCGTAATTGAAGTTGATTTTAACATAAAAACTTGATTTCTGGTTTTCTCTCTAGTTGTTAACTTAAGTTCGATGCTGTGTACCAATAATTTCATAATTTTTAATTTTGTGCGTTAACATAAGCAATAATCAATACTTAAATTTACTAACATACCTACAGTCATAATTAGTATTGCAATCATTACTCTAATTTCTTAATTTTGATAACGTGACCATAAGACTTTAGAAATATGATTAAATANATGCAAAAACAAAATGACTGATTGTTATTTAAATTCTTGTAAAAAGTGCCCGGGCGTGACGAATATTATTGAGCAAGTCAAGGAAGTTTTCAAAGAAGAGTGTATTAAAAATGTTACCTACAAACAATAAGTTACGGTTAAAAGAACCTTCTTGCAGATCCTAATATATCCAGTTGACGAATTTTAATAGAAGTTAAGTCAAGGCTTGCAAAAACTGTTGATCCATATATTTTTGGAAAACAAACAAACGAATTCTTTAAATGGGATAATAAATAAACTGAAAAAAACGAGTGTATTGTAATTTGCGACTTTTCAGAAAATTATGCTTTTATAATTCAAAATTCCGTTCAGAATTATACATTGGAACTGCGATCAGTGAACCGTACACCCATTTTCAATTTATTATACGAGTTACTTAGATGAACTAAAAATTTCAAGTTTTGTTTGTATTTCTGAATGCCTACATCACGACACTGTTGCCGTACATCTATATCAAAAACAGTTGATTAAATTTATTAAAATAAATTAACGACTCGTTAATAAAGAAATAGACATGTGCGATGGTGCGAGTGGACAGTTTAAAAATAAAAAGAACTTCATTAATCTTACTCATCACTTTGAAGACTTTAAAACAGCAGCAGAGTGGCATTTTTTCCCCACTTCGCATGGAAAGGGGCCACGCGAAAGAATAGGTGGGACTGTAAAACGGCTAGCTCCCAAAGCAAGTTTTTAGAGAATAAACAATCCCATTCGAACGCCGCGAGAACTTTTTGATTGGGCCACAGAATCACTGCCAAATATTACTTGTCGTTATTCTACAAATGATGATTACGAAGAAGAAAGAAAATTAGTGTCAGAGAGATTTTCGAGAGCAACGACAATTAAGGGAACGCTAAAATATCATAGCATGGTTCCACTATCTCGTCAAGAATTAAAAGCAAGGCTGTTTTCTGTGCACGAAAAAACAAATACTGTAAAAATTTTCATGTGACATAATTTTGTCATGAAACTGCAGAAAAAGTCTTACTTATACTTGACAATTTTGTTACATCTATAAATAAATATCAAACAATCATAATGTTTGCTTGGTTTTTATTACACATTATTATTAATTTAATAAAATATAATTTCTTTAGTTATTATTGCTCATTTCCGTTTTACGAGTAAGAAATTACTCTTAATCAATGATAAAATAGTGATTTCTCGCTTTTTTGCATGATAATACAAAATTTTGAGGTTATACTGACAAATGGTTAAGACAAAAGTTGTAGATCTTTCAATTATCTACAACTTTTTATTTGACTTTTTCTGACACGAGGTACAGATATCATTTTATACTCAAAAAACAGTTTTTTTTTACCATTACGCGTTACATTAATTAATATTTTAACAATAAAAATTGAAAAGTCTTCATATTTTCAAAACACGATTTTTAAGTACAATTTAACGCAAAATATGATGGTAATAAAAAAACTCGATTCATTTTGAGGGCAATTGTTAAAAATCGATTGAAACAATTAAATTACTAATAACAATATTAATTTGTTGATTTTTGAAAAAAAATTTTTTTTTCACGTAAACTGTTTTTCGTTCTTCAAATTTTGTTCTTTCTTCTTTGTTTTTTATTGTTTTATTCATTGTCTGCTTTTATATAAAAAATAGATTTTTCATCTCTTTGATTTTTTGGAATGTTAAAATTTCGCCAGGAAGCCTGCCTGGAAGTTCGTCGGCTTTTGGATCAGCTGTGCGTTTATTTTGGCCCGCTACCAAGACACTTTAAAAATCTAATAAATATTCGTATTATGATAATTTTAACCTGTAGCGGTTGTAGTATCTTTAAATGTTTTATATTTTCTATTATGTGGTATTCCATTGAAAAAAATTTAATTCTTGGGTCAGACAATCTTTCACCATGTAGTCATTTTATTTCTATAAGTGTACTGCACCCTGTAATCCAGCTGAATATGCGAGTGCTTAATTAGAAGTCCTCGATCACGCTTATTATCATACCTGGCATACCTACTTACCTACCTAATAACTAGTTGGTCCAATCTAAGGGTGTTGTATTATGAACAGACTGTTATAGACTTTGAATCCTTTGCCTTGATTAAAATATACTCTATTTTATTCTACCTTCTTATGTAGTAGTAGTGAAACGTGCATCTCAAAAAACGTAAAGCTACCATTCGCTGAAATAAGTATTTAATTCTGTTTGATGAAAATGAATGAAGAATAAAAAAGAGAATTAAAAAAAAAAATTCCTTAAACTGGCTTGAATCTGGAACATTAAGAAATTATTTAGATTTGACAAATGTAAAGGGAATACCCTCGAATCTCAAGCTTATGAATAGTAACGTCTTATCCTAACCAAGTAGTTTTAATTTTTATGCACAAGAGTAATGTGAAGCATGATGGCGAATACCGAGCTCTGGCTATTAAGAGTCTTAAAAGTTTGATCCACGTGGTGCTGTTGTATTTACATGTTTTTTCTTACTTTTAGTGAAGAACAATTGATAACAAGTATCGCACATGGGTCATTCTTTTACAAACCGAACGGATTTTGCTAAAAATTAATCGTCACCTCTCCAATTCAGTTGAAAATGTTTTTCCAGTTTCTATATCAAAAAATAAATGATACGTAAAATAAAATTAATATCATTACATTTCAAATTTTAGCAACTTTTTTTTCTATAGCAACATTATAAACTTTTTGTATGGTTTTAAATAATTATTTTTTTATACTTCAGTCAAAGTTAAGTAAATTTTTCTTAATTATATTTTGATTTCTTGATTACAAAGGATGGTAAGACTAAATAAATATCGTATCTCTTTTTTGCATCCTGATAGAGTAATTTATTAGCAATTCAATACGTCTGAATAATTCTTCAAATATAAACCGACGCTGTATGACTTTAAGATTTGATGACAGTTATAGAAAAGTCTGCAATATAATGAAATTCGTTTTTTGTACAAAATTAAATGTAACAATTGTGTATTTTCCGTAATTGAAGTTGATTTTAACATAAAAACTTGATTTCTGGTTTTCTCTCTAGTTGTTAACTTAAGTTCGATGCTGTGTACCAATAATTTCATAATTTTTAATTTTGTGCGTTAACATAAGCAATAATCAATACTTAAATTTACTAACATACCTACAGTCATAATTAGTATTGCAATCATTACTCTAATTTCTTAATTTTGATAACGTGACCATAAGACTTTAGAAATATGATTAAATATAGTATATTAATTGAAATTTAAATTAAGTAAGAAATCTATGTATTTATTATAAAAAGTCGGTATTACATTATCAATTAAATGATAAATATTTTTACTCAATTTTTTTCGGAAAACTCATTGGACTTTTATTTTTAAGAAACTTTTAAAATGAATATGATAAGCTTATGAACTATCTAAATCATTATAAAAACTTGCTTTACGCTAATCCTAATTATAAGGTTTTTAAAGTGGTGAATTTTTTAAAATTAATATTTGTTAAATTTGCTCAAACGTATTTTGCATGCCATGCTATAAAAACATGTCAGATAAAAATTATGAAATTTTAACAAAATAATGATAAACTTTACCACTAGCTTTACGTCACTACAAAAAAACTTGACTTATCAGTATCTAAATGTTAATTGAACAATAAGAACAAATACTTTGATCGTTAAATTATCACATGAGTCATTAAATCCAAAGAACACGAGGCTCAAAGCATCGATTTCCAAAGTTCAGAGCCAAACCAATTAAAAACAATTACATACGTAGTCCAATTTTCTTGGAAGTCTCTCGGCTCAAACACTTACACATATAGTGAAACAGAAATTGTCGACAACAAACGTTTGACATAAGGACACAAAGTGAAAGAAAAATTTACTATTTTCAAGAAAACTGAGCTCAGTAGCCAATCTAACTCGGAGATCTCTGATTCTTAGCTTTTGAATGCGATGCTTCAAACTCTGAGTTATATTACCAAGTTGGCAGATGTTCTGAACAATGGAAGGTAAAGTGAAATTTGTTGAATCAAGTACTATTATTCCATAAAATTTTAAGGTCTCGTATCACCGTAATTTTTTTCCGTGCAGGGCTACTGATGTTTTTTGGAAATGTCGTACTACCATTGATGAATTGCGTTCCAATTTCAATAAGTGTGGTGTGTCAACGAAAGACTAAAAAATGTGATGTTTATCACATGCGTTGTCACTTGGGAAAAATACGGGAACAACTCGATAATGCGTGTGTAAAACATATATAGTACAAAATATATGATAACTCAACTTTTAAGGCTGAAGTAAGCCAATTAATTATTTTTAGGTTAAAAGGAGATGACTCGAAAAAAAAGCATTACGAAATATAAATAAACTGTGCCTATGAATGAGCTACGACATTGTAAAATAAAAACGCACCTTTGGGTTTCTCTCCACTTCGAGTCATTAGACCAAGCTACGATTGCGTTGTCCAGGTACTTGCTGCAGCAGATTTTCCAACAATGACTTAGTATTGTTATCAAAATTGTTTCTAATTTGCAAAATTTGCTTATAAGGTTAAATTATTACTCACTCACATGTACTATTTGTTTGTACTCATGTGACTAAATTGACTGAATGTACTCAATTAACTAAATTATTCTGTACTATATAATATTTAAAAGTATAGCATACACAAGAGATCTACTGCACGTACACTAAACAAATAGCTTCGTTTCGATGTCCAACAAGCCAATCCATATCTATACAAAGAAACGATTTACAAAACTATCAAACGTATTTTAAGTAGTGGTATTATAGATATCGTAGAGGGGGTTCGTGCGGCCACGTCCACAACTATACGAGGCACTTCTGTAGAATTCGTGGCTGCTCTTATTATATGACATACCTATGCCAATGGACTAACTTTAATCAAATTAAGTACGGGGTATTTGTAAACACACAGACAGCCTATGCCTGCTTATAGTATTAGAGCTTGCGTAATTCTGGGCACAATACTGCTTTAGGATTCCGAAGTAACGGGGAATTTTTTTTTAATAGTAAATGATTACATGAAAAAATAACAATCTTAGGGTTGAAAACTATGTTTTAAGAATATAAAAACGGAGAAATAAGGTACAAGCAAAACTAAACATCAATAAGGCAGGAAAATAAATCATTTTGTATTAAATCCAAGTTTTAATCTAAAATTTCCATTTAATAATTGTAACAATAATTTCTCGAAAAGCACAAAGTTCTTGAAAAACCCCCCAATGGTGAAGAGCAGGGCGGTGGGAGTTACAAATATCAACAGAACAAAGTTTACCTTATTATAATAAAGTTTGCATTGTTTCAATCGAAATATTTATTTCTTTGATTAAAAGTTAAATTGCAATAAGGGAACATTGTACTCTCCAACGAATCCTGAAATACACAGGTAGGTACTACGACTTTTAATTGATGCAAGCAAATTTAAAGTATCACCATTCCAATTGAAACTTTTAATGCCATCGGTTGTACGAACCACTTACACTTTTTTCCCAGCGTGAAAACTCCGTTCATTATGATTTACTATGACGATATTATTTATGCGCAACAGAGTTTTCAAGTACGAAAGACAAAGTATGCTGAGTGAGATACGTTAGCTCGAAGTACCTCAATATTGATTTGTTTATTTATTGCAAAGATTGTAATTTTACAAAATTATCCAGCACCAAGCGATTGTTCGTGTTTTTTTACGATTGAATTATCAACTGGCTATGTAAAAATGGTTGTTGACCACATACATGTGAAGGTCACATATGTATCTATGGAAGTAGAAGGACAAATATTTCAATTACGCACATTGATGTACAAAAACGAAAAAAATATCAGAACTATATGTACCATTTTTAAAGTTTTCACCAAAATTCACTATTTATTTTAAATTGTTTTTGCTTTTTGAAAAATTACTAACTTTCTTTTGTTGTTGGAGAAATTAAATACTTTGTGTTTTTTAATATTTTTTGCAACAAAATAATGAAAAAGCATGTTTCAAAAAATTACCACACCGATAAATATTATAGTTTCTTACTGTTTCTAAAAAATAATTTTTAAAACTCACTATACAAGCTCATCAAATTGTTCTCGCTTTTCTTTCAAGCAAAAACTAATTTCACAAAAAAAACACACGTCTTCATGATGGCCCATGATTCCGAATTATTGTTTCTTGTGAAAAATTCAAGGAAAACGGCCGCTTTCATCAAAAGAGATGCACCTTCGAAGGGCCGAAATTTACAACTCTGGGTGTACCCATACACGGAGCCCACAAGGGTTTGCAAAAGCCATAGCCTCGATACTTGTGTCTCCAAAGAAGACACCCAAGTCTCTCACGGATCGGCTCGGGGAGGACACTTTTACTACCTTTATCCGGTTATAGGTGCTCCTTACCAAAAATCTTGTAAAAATTCCTCCTCCGAGCGCGGCGTCCCATCCCTACCGTGTGTATAAATTGTAAAAAATCTCCTGTAAAACTTTTTTCCCCACCCCAATGTGGGAACAGCTAAAAAAATCGCGTCAGGATTCCCGAGATTTCTACCAATTTTTTTTTTTTTTTTTTTTTTTTTTTTTTTATAACTTTATAATTGTCTCTTTCTAAAAAGAGGCGCAATTAAAATTATGTACATTCCACTTATGGGAGTGAA